>APFE031325294.1:1910-57924 GCA_000404065.3 Pinus taeda | reverse complement strand
GGGGTTTTTACAAAGGAAAGCATTGATACACAAATACACTATCGGTGAGACCTTTCCAAAGGAAAGTGTTAATACACAATACACTATTGGTGGGAGCTTTATTCCAATAGAATGGAATAAACTATCAGTGGTCACTATTAGCGATTCCACGAGGAGTGGAATTATATGATTGTGCTCCACTAATAGGCTTCTCCCAATGCGATAACACTAGGGTTATCAAAAGTCGCAATCAGCGATTTCAATGCCTCCTTGCTAGACTCTTTCCACTTAGGTCTTACGATGCGATAAGCTGCGGACCTGACAGGTTATAAAACCTCCCTTATAAGGTTTCAAATCCGAATGTCACAACTTCGGACTTCAGCACTTTAAAGTGTCAGTCCCTCTCTACTCCAACACTGTGATGCGATAACACTTGTAGACCCGATATGGGTATTAGCCACATTTAATAAGATTTCAAGTCCATAACTCAATTCCGACTAAGTTTTTCACGGTTTTCCAGTGTAAACCAGAGTTTCGCTTGTAGAACTAAACAATGCATATAATGGAACCAGGCATGCCGATATAAAGGAAATGCACTCTAACAAGCTTCAATCAAAGTATTAGTTGGAAAACAAGGCCGAATCACTATTATAAAGACTCAAAAGAAAAGTGAAGCTGAATACACGCATAAATACCAGTTTAACAGACAAATACAGTTTAGATGCACATAAAAGGTTTTCATAGGTCACCACACCTTCGGGATTGACCAATACACAGAGAAATCCCTTCTTCCTTTGAGAAATATGCGATAAAAGTATGTGGTCAAAATCCCTTTACAACTGCATCAAACTTACATATATATTGGTTCATGTTAACAACCGAATCCTAAAACAGAGGCTTAATTTATTGCAACTATCAATTCTGCGAGACATCCTCCTCAAGAACCTCCACTGTGCTTTAACTAATCCTATCTGTTCAGCGAGGTATTCTCCTTGAGAACCTCCACTATGGCCTAACTATTTAACAACTATTACATCATGATTTATTCCTAGATTTTATCTCTATGCTAAACTAGAAAAACATGGAAATTGATGGCTAAAGGATCCCACTCCTTTGCTTGTAGATTTTTTTGTATTTTTAGAGTAAATTTGAAGATTTTCACTCCAAGTCTCATGCTCCTACATCATGCAATGATTTCCATCCCAATGGGCAGTGTTGATGTTATAGTAGGAGTCCAATGGTTACAATCTCTGGGGACGATAACTTTCAATTTTCAAGAAATTTTCTTGATTTTTTTTGGGAAGGAAAGCAAGTTAAATTAAGGGGTATCTTAGGGAAGCTAAGAAATATAATAAACTCTAATAGCATGAAAAATATTATGAAGAAGGAATAATGAGGTGTAATTGCACAATTATGCTCACTAGAGGTTCAAACATTAAAATCATGTATTTCTCCAGATCTCCAAAAAGCCTTGGACAATCATTCCAAGGTGTTTGAGACTCCCAAAGTCCTCCCACCTATTCATGATCGTGATAATTTTATTTATTTGATTCTAGGAATTGTTCCTCCAAAAAAAAGGCCTTACATATATCCTTATGCCAAAAAGAGTGAAATTGAACATATGGTTGTAGAAATGCTAGTGGTTGGTATAACTCAACCTAGTCAAAGTTCTTTCTCTTCTCTATTAGTATTAGTGCACATGAACGATGGATCATGGTGCATGTGTCTAAAATATAGGGAGCTCAACAAGATGACTATTAAAGATATCTTTCCTATTCCTGTCATTGATGAATTGCAGGATGAATTACATAGAGTAATTTACTTCACCAATTTGGATATTCGTTGAGGATATCATCAAATTAGAATGAATATTAAAGACATTCCAAAAACAACATTAAGAACCCATGAAGGTCATTATGAATTTTTGGTACTACCTTTTGGCCTTACTAATGATCCTTCCACATTTCAAGGTTTAATGAATTCCATTTTCAAACCCTTAGAAAATTTGTGTTAGTAATTTTAATGATATACTATTCTACAACAAGTATTGGAAGGATCATGTTCAACATGTTGACATGGTGCTCAAACTATTGGAGGAAAAATAATTATATGCAAAAACCTCGAAATGTTTATTTGGAGTACAGGAGGTAGAATATTTGGTTCATATTGTATCTCATGAGGGTGTTAAGTAAACCCTAACAAAATTAAAGCCATTAAGGAATGTAAAATCCCCACAACCATAAAGCATATTCAAGGATTTCTCAGGTTGACAGGGCATTATTGCAAGTTTGTTAAGAATTATAGGAGAATAGCGGCACCTCTAACATCATTACTGTAAGAAAGAGACATTTTCTAGGACTCCATAAGCAACTAAGCCCTTTGAACATCTTAAAGAGGAAATGTCCCAAGCACCAGACTTAGCTATGCTAAACTTCACAAACACCTTTATTGTGGAATGTGATGCCTTTAGAAAGGGAATTCATGCTATTTTAATGCAAGAAAGAAGACCCATTTCTTTTGAAAGTCATCCAATTAGAGGAAAGTATTTACACAAACCTATTTATGAGAAGGAAATTTTGGAAATACTGCATGCACCAAAGAAATAGTGACCTTACCAAATGGGAAGACACTTCAAGGTAAAAATAGATCATGATAGCCCTAAATACTATTTAGACAGAGATTATCTTCAGAAGAGTAGAAAAAATGGGTGAAAAATATGTTGGGTTATGTATTGGAAATCATCTACAAAAAAGAGAAGAAAAATGTTGTTGCATATGCACTCTCAAGAAAGGATGAGGATATGGAAGCATTTCTTTGTGCCATTTCTATTATCTAACCTAAGTGGATAATAGAAGCAAGGGATGAATAGAAGAATGATGAAGAAGTGTGGACATTCATTCAAAATTTGCAGCAAGATCCCAGTACATCTGATACATTTAGATGGGAAAATGATTCATTATGGTAGAAAGATTGCTTAAATATTTGTAATAATTCCCAACTTAGACAAAATATTCTTTTGGAATTGCACACCTCTCCCTTAAGAGGGAAAACAGGATTTTTAAAAATTTACCATAGGGTCAAGAAAGAATTTTCTGGGATGGCCTTAAATCTGATATTCAAAAGTTTTTGGCAGAATTTTTTTTTCCAATAAAATAAAGTTGAGACAATTAAAACCTTGGGTCTGTTATAACCTTTATCGATTCCAAGTCATCATTGTGAGGAGGTGACAATGGATTTTATCACAGGTTCACCCAAATGTGAAGGAAAGAGTGTCATCATGGTGGTAGTTGATATATTTACCAAGTATGCACAATTTTGTGTATTATCCCGTCCTTTTAAAGCTAATACAATTGATACTACATTTATGGAAACAATTCAAAAGCTTCATAGAAACCCAAAGATTATAGTAAGTGATTGGTTGTAACCACAAGAGATAAATGTGGATCTAGGAGAGATTTGAGGATCTACATTTATTGATTAGTTATATTACGTTTTTGTATAAATAGGAGTGCATCCTTCATATAAAAGAGTTCCAAAGTTTAGAGTTCCATCGAACATGTAAATTATCAAGTGAGGATAGAGAAGAAAGGAGTTGAATTGTTGTAGTACCTTTGGAGCTTTTCTCCCACTTAATTTTATAGAATACATATTGCTTCTTTGATCTCCAAGCCTTGATAATCATTCGGTGTGTACACCTTTTTCAACCATAGTTTGCACACCTTTTTTATTTGTTGTACATATTGGTAACATTGTGTAATCATGTTATTTCATTTATTTTCATTTTAAGAAAAAGTGATTTTCAATTCAACAAGTGTGATTTTCATTTCAAGCAAGTGTGATTTTAAATTTAGCAAGTGTGATTTTCATTTTAAGCAACTGCGGTCTCATTTCAAGCAAGTGTGGTTTCATTTAACAAGTTTAGTTTAGTTTCTTTTATGTTATTTTGATTGAGGTTGTTTTGTTAAGATTGATTCAAATTCTTTATGTTTGGATTGGATTGATTTAATTTGCTTCGTAATTGGTTTCAAGTTTATTGCATTATATTATTCAATTTTGAGAAATAATGGCCTAGTACATATAGTACACATATACCTTATCAGTTCACAAACCCTGGGTTGACAATTAATGACATGGATTTAATTAAAAATTAAATCACCTAACATTTTGGCGCCATTTCTAGGGAGGTATATACAAGTGCTTATTTTGATAGTTTAGACAACCCATGATAGTTGCATTCACCCTTAGATGCATGGTTAAAAACATATTAAAATAATTTATGATGCATATTAAATATTCAATAATTTTTCAATATTTTGTACTAATCTATGTGCAATATGGGAAGTATCAATGAGTTGGATTAATTCATAGTTTGAAGGATGCATTTCCAAGAACTTTCTCGAATCCTAGCAGCAACTGGGATAATTTCCTCTCAGGAAGATTATATTATAATTGCATTTAGAAACTTGTCTATCTCTGCACCTCCATAAGTAGATCTCCAAGTCTCTTTTGATTACTCTTGTGAATTTGTTGAAGAGACTAAAGAATCATGGAAGACTTTCGATGGGGATAAACCACTAGAATTTAAGATTGAGGAATTCATAATAAATGAGGATATTCAATGTAATCTAAACCAAGAAAGGAATCAAGAATGTATTAGCTTTATTGAAAGATGGTTCCAATTAGGGATCAAGTCACATCACTATTTCATTCTTCCTTACTTCTTGATTGCATTATCAAAACAACTGGTCTTTCATGTTTTCATTCACTTTAATGCATATTTTTCAAACCTAAGCATGAATATCTTATTACTCATGCTACACACATAGTTACACTAGAAATATGCATAAACTTGAACCAATTTTTCCATTTCTAATAAAGTAGGACAAAATCAATAAATAAAACCAAGTTTGGTGATGTTTTTATGTTTTTTTTGTTAAGTTAGATTTTAGTTTATTTGCAATATTATTTTTGGTGGTGCAGCAAGAGCCACCTCACTTACTAATCATTTTGCAAGAAAATATAGAAAGAGGAGAACAGGCAGAGTTCTGAGAGCCAAAATTTGAAGTTAGAGATTGAATCAATTTTACTTTGTTTTTCCTTTTTTTCAATTATGGATTTCAAAAGAATAAAGAGTTGACAAACTTTCTGAGTATTCTCTCTTCTTGTGCCTTGTGCAACCTGGAAGATCGGAAAGAAAAAATGGATAAAGTTAGCTTTGAAATTTTTCAATAAAACTCATAGATCTAAAAGTTGGATAGGAGATCTAAATTCATTATTCATTCTAAATATATTCAAAATTTAATCCCGAAATTTCAATCGGATTTGTCTCAAAATTTGCTACAATATTTATTTTTCAAAAAAAAAACAAAAATTGCATAAATTAAACTTAACTTATCTCACAAACTAGGAACTGGGTTTTCGTACTTTTTTGACAGAAAGTGCATAATATTCAGATGAACAATCCCTGAAAATTTCACCCTCTTCCATATCACGATTTTCGAGAAAATGAAGATCATCACCTACAATAATTTCGCTTATATCTGGAGATCCGTGCATTGGATCGATTTGATTTATGGTGTACAAAAGCATTAGGACAATAGGAACCTTCACAAAGAATTTTAGCCCAATCCAATCTATAGTTTGTGATTAAATTGTTTTCGAAGTTTACAAAAATTTTGATTATATCTCGAAATCCATGCATTGGATGGTGTTGATTTTTGTGTGCATAAACATTATAATAGTCGGAACATGCCCAAAAAATTTCATCCCAATCCAACTGATAGATGGTGAGAAAATGACACACAATTATTTCTGTAACACACCTTATAGAAACCTACAAAAAAAAAATATGTAATAATAATAAAAAGTTATGAGTTGTATCTTCAATGTTCTCCCAATTTTTATAAAATAAATTGGCTGTGGGATCCATTCTTTTTGGGAAGAGGATGAGTTCAATAGAAAATAAAATATTTTGGTGGTGTGAAATTAATTGACAAGTGCCCTTAGACACTTGATTTTCTCCTTAAAATCTTGAATTTTGTCTTACTGGGCATTTGTCAAATTGTTGCCTCATTAGTCAAATTTGTAGAATGATTAATATTTTTAACCTTAATTAACGTTTTTATCGCTTGTATTTCAAAAATTTGAATTGTGGTTTATTGTTAAGTATTTGAATTTGTAAAAGAGATTTTATGAGTTCAAATTGAGTAAACCCAAAATTTGTTAATTCTTCTATAATTTTGACAATCATTAACTAGGCAACAATTTCGCTACCATGTCGCGAGGTCCACGTGGCAACGTATTATTGGTCAACATTACACAAAAATTGCCCAATTATCCACCATGTCACCTTAAACAATCAACTCGCCATGTCTGCATGCCATGTCATCTCCCACTTTAGCATCCACATCAACATCATGTTGTCATGTCACATCCATGCATAATTGTTTTTCTTGTTTCATAAAAACTTCAAACAACCATAACTTTTTCATATGGTGTTTGTTTTTGATGATTCAAACATTGTTGGAAATATCTCAACAAAATCTATGCAATGAGAGGGTTTTCATCAACATTAGAGAAAATAAAAAATAGAAGAATGCACCAACAAAACCTCAACAGGTTGTCCAAGGTACCACTTTCCAAATAGGTAAAAGTGCATTTAATTTTTCTTCCTTGAATTTTTAATTATTACTATTTATAATATTTTTGTGTATATATCAACAAAGGAGAGACTAATCGCCTCTCTCTCAATAGTCTTGCATTTTATTGTAGAAAAGTGCTAAGTTTTTGTAGGTTCCAGGACGATGAAAGAAGATCACTATACGCAAGAGTGCCTTTTAAAGACCAAGTTTATTTTAGAAGAACATGTTCATTCCATGGCAAATCACATCCATTACACCATTTCTACTAAACAAAGCCTCTCAGATGCTAATTTTACCGTTGCTACTCATTCTAAGGATACAATCGACCCATAAATTTCCATCTCCCTACTTCCAAACCATGATGTCAAAAATAATTTTCCCTTTGTAATATTCATACTTTCCTGCCTCATTTTCATTCACCCTTAACCCAAAATAAAAGTCATTCAAATCCATTACAAAGCTGAATCACCACATTTTCCTCTTCAATTCTTTCAAATAAAACTTACTTCGTAATGCAAATATTTCATCTTTGGTCCTTCAAATTGTTATTTTATACTCATGTTAGATGATGGAGGATTCAATAAGGCTTCCCTTCTAACAAGTCTTGACCCATCGACTCTAACACATCACTTGGGATCAAGACTAGAGATATTTCAAGTACCTTGAGGCTTGCATGACTTAATGACAAGTTCTCTTGTTGATAATCAATGGGAATAAATCAATGTCCCATATTTGTCGGATCTTCTAGGTGACTCGACTACGACACATCTATTCGTACCTAGTAAGATGTACTTAGGCATCTTGACTCTCATTGACATCAATGGTGAGTAGTATCATGTTGGTTAATGGCATTCATTAATGGCCAATAATCCAACAATTTATTTTCTATGTTCAACAATGACACATCTATTCACATAGATAAGAATTGTGCTGTTGAGTGTAAATGAATCAAGACTATATGATTTCAGCAGCTTGCAACAGGACTCAACTCAGAATTCAGCAGTCGTAGCAATAAGGATTCCAATTTCAGATCATATTCTTCCTCTATTCATACAGCCAAGAGAAATAAAAAGCAGATCGGATTCTTTTACTTCACATTCCATGATCTAGCAACAACAAGCACACTCTTCTATATATATAGCTTGTCCACTTTCCAGGTAGGTGAAGTTATGCTATTTTCTAATCTTTAATCATGTAATTCCTTAAATATTAAAATTGTGATTTTGGAAAACCCTCACCACATTTATATTCCCTTTCTCATTTTACAAAATCTAAAAACACCTTTAGTCATGGGGAAGGTATCTTAATTCATATTCACATTTCATGTCACATGTCACATTTCATTTCATCCTAACCAACATATTTTTCCCAATCGACTATTATTGCATTTTGATTCCAAAATTTTATATGTTTTGCATTGATCAATTGATAAGCACAATAAATGGCTAACAACCACTATGGAGCCTTAAAAATGAATTCTCAATGTTTTCAAGTATTTTGATGCAACAAATATAAGAAAAGTATTGTGACAAAAGAACCAATACCCATAAATTTTTGATTGTCACACAAGAACCAATGATAAAAAGTATTTTCCAATAAAATGTCTTTAAAAGTACACTTTGCAAAGAGAATACCGTTATCAAATGATATGATTATGCAAAGTTAAAAGAGAATTAATACGAAGCTAAAATTCATATAAATGCAAAACACTTCAAGAAGGTCAACTTATGATTAAGGGAATCAATGTAAAGTTGCATGAGGACATGCAACATCTTCAATTGGGGGGAAATGTTGGGCCTCCAAAATGTCATCCTCTTTTACCCTCATTGCCATCATTTGCCATATTCCATAACTCTTTACCATATTATGTAGCTCTGTAACCCTACATTAATAACCATTTTCATGATCATATGGGCTTATCATTATTATTTTCCAAGTCATTTATTTTAAGAATTTTAAGAGAATATGTGACTAAATATTAGGAAATTAACATGTTTTCATATATATCTAAAAGTGATATGAGTTATATGATATCGAGGCCTATTTGAAGATTCTAGAATGGTCCTATTTGGCTACTCAACCACAAATTTTCATTTCAGTTCCAATCATGAAGATTTGTGGAATAATTGTAGAAGATTTGGATCATTGACTAAGCACATTCAAAGGAGAAGAATCATGGATGGTTTGATATGTGTTTCATATCAAAACTAAGAGAGAGTTTTGAGAGGATTTTTATCTCATATTTTTAGGTGATTGGTTGTAACCACAAGAGATAAACGTGGATTTAGGAGATATTTGAGGATCTATATTTATTGGTTAGTTATCTTAAGTTTTTGTATAAATAGGAGTGCATCCTTCATAAAAAAGTGTTCTAGATTTCAGAGTTCCATCCAAGATGTATTTTGTAAAGAGAAGAAGAGAGTTGAATTTTTGTAATATCTTTGGAGCTTTCTCCCACTTCATTTTATGGAATACATATTTCTTGTTTGATCTCCAAGATTTTAATAATCATTCGGTGTGCATGTCGAGGAGTGGAGGGCCCCCATCAACCATAGTTTGTACACCATTTATAAAGTTGAGACAAAGTTCAGACAATTAACACCCTCAATCTGTTACAACCTTTAGCCATTCTAAGTCAGCTTTGGGAGGAGGTATCAATGGATTTTGTCACAAGTTTACCCAAGTTTGAAGGAAAGAGATTTATCATGGTGGTAGTTGATATCCTTACCAAGTATGAACACTTTTTTGCACTATCACATCCTTTTAAAGCCAATACAATTGCTACTGCATTTATGGAAACAATTCAAAAGCTTCATGGAAACCCAAAAATTATAGTAAGTGACAAAGACCCCATTTTCACTCGAAATTTTTAGATGGAATTATTTTTTGTCTTGGTTATCAATTAGCTCATAACTCATCATATCATCCTCAATATAATGGGAAAACTAAAATAGCGAACCAATGTTTGGAAGGATATTTTCATTGCTTTGTATCTAATAAAAAATGCAATGGGTCAAGTCGTTGTCTCTAGCTGAATGGTGGTATAACACTTCCTTCCATAGTGAAGCAAAAATAACCCCATTTATGGCACTTTATAAATATCATCCACCATCCATAACATCATATTTAAGAGAAAAATCCAAGGTTCAAGCAGTGGAAGATCACATTGAGCATCAATAACAAGTTCTCCAACTCTTAAAGGATAACTCACTCGCACAGAATCAAATTAAACAATGTGTAGATCAACATCATAGTGAAAGAAGTATTGATGTAGGTGACTGGGTATTTTTATGGCTACAACCACACAAAGAATGTATCTCAATAAAACTAATAGGGATAATATATTATCACCCAAGTACTACGGTCCTTACAAGGTGTTGCAAAATATTGGGTTATGGCATACAAATTGGAGTTGCCTGCATCTTCCCGAGTACACCTAGTTTTCCATGTTTCATGCTTAAAAAAGGTTATCAGTGACAAGCTTCTAGTTCAAATAATGTTTCCAAAACTTGAATAAGAAGGAAAAATCATATTTGAGCCTAAAGTAGTCATGGACACAAGAACCCGACAACTACAGAATCTATCAATTTCAGAGTATCTCATTAAGTGGAAGAACTTACCTGTTGAAGATTCCACATGGGAGGAAAAGAATTTTATACAAAAGCATCCAAAACTATTCAAGTGTTAAGGAAAACACGTTTTTGAAGGAGAAGGGCATGTTAAGTCCCTATAATACTAGTGTACCCTCCTTATTGTTATTGTTAATGTAGCCCCCTTATTGTTATTGTTGTTCCCATGTAGGCCCCATATTATTATTGTTGTTCCCCATAGAAGCCCACTGTTGTTATTGGTGTGCCCTTACATTTTTATTGTTATGTAGGTTATGATTATATTGTGACCCCTTATACTCCTATATATATACAAAGGAGATATTTTCATTTGTATCATTCAAGAATTATTCATTTATTTATTGTAAAGGAGGTTTCCCCCTCAAAGAGGATAAGATTTAAGTCATTGATCTATATTTTCTTCTATTTTTTGAGCTGGTTGCATAACATTTGGTATTATAGCTTTGGATTCTAGGGTTTTTTGCTGCAAACTCGTTGAAAAATATGTTGATCTTAGAAACCTAGTTCTCTCTATTCAGATAGGTGACGCCCTTGTTCCTAATGTGTTAATTGATCTTGGAGCGACTATTAATGTCATGACTAATAAAACCATGGAGCAGCTTCAGTTAACTCACATTTGTCCTACCCCCATTGTACTTGAACTTTCTGATAGATATAAAATCAAGCTGGATGGTGTGCTAGATAATGTGGTTGTCTCAATTGATTTATGAGCTTACCCCACAAATTTCATTATTTTACAACCAAAGAATCCTATTGGGGGACACCATTTGATCTTGGGATAACCATGGCTTGCTACAATAGATTCGTATATAAGTTGTCACTCTGGTGACATGTATATTTCCTGTGGGGAGGCTAGGAAGAGGGTCACCTTATACTAACCTTCCAAATCTATCCAGGAGCTTCGTGATACCTTCTAGAAGTATTAGGAAATTAACATGTTTTATTATATATCTAAAAGTGGTATGAGTTGTAAGATATTGTAGGCATATTTGAAGATTTTAGAAGGGTCCTATTTTGCCACTCAACCACAAATTCGAATTTCAATTCCAACTCATGAATATTTGTGGAATACTTGTAGAAGATTTGGATCATTGACTAAGCACATTTAAAGGAGAAGAATCATGGATGTTTTGATATGTCTCTTATATCAAAACTACAAGAGAATTTTGAGAGGATTTGTATCTCATATTTTTAGGTGATTAGTTTTAACCACAAGAGATAAAAGTGGATTTAGTAGATATTTGAGGATCTATATTTATTGATTAGCAATCTTAAGTTTTTGTATAAATAGGAGTGTATCCTTCATATAAAAGAGTTCCATATTTCAGAGTTCCATCCAAGATGTAAATTTTTAAGTGATGATAGAGGAGAAGAGAGTTGAATTGTTGTCATATCTTTGGAGATTTTCTCCCACTTAATTTTATTGAATACATATTGCTTCTTTGATCTCCAAGCTTTGATCATTGTTCGGTGTGGCTGTTGAGGAGTGGAGGGCCCCGATCAACCACAATTTGCACACCTTTTTCATTTATTGTACATATTGATAACATTGTGTAATTATTTTATTTCATTTATTTTCATTTTAAGAAAATATGGTTTTCAATTCAGCAAGTGTGATTTTCATTTCAAACAACTGTGATTCTCGATTCAACAAGTGAGATTTTCATTTTAAGAAAGTGTGGTTTCATTTCAAGAAAGTTTGGTTTCATTTATGCAAGTTTAGTTTAGTTTCTTTTATATTATTTTGATTCATATTGTTTTGTTAAGATTGATTCAATTTCTTTATGTTTGGATTGGATTGGATTGATTTAATTTTCTTCGTAATTAGTTTCAAGTTTCTTGCATTATATTAATCTATTCTGAGAAATAATCACCTAGTACATATAGTACATGTATACCTCATCAATTCACAAACCCTGATTTGACAATTAATGACAGAGATTTAATTCACAATTAAATGGCCCAACATTTTTCCGCCATTGCGGGGGAGGTATACATAAGTGTTTATTTTGAAAGTTTAGACAACCCATGATTTAATTTGTGTGCTTATTTTTGGTGGTGCAGTAAGAGCCATCTCACTTACTAATCAATTTGCAGGAAAATCTAGAAAGAGAGGAGAACAAATAGAGTTTTGAGAGCCAAAACTTAAAGTTAAAGATTGAATCATTTTTACATTGTTTTTTTTTTTTAATTTTAGATTTCAAAAGAATAAAATAGTTGACAAAATTTCTGAGTATGCTCTCTTCTTGTACCTTGTGCGACCCCAAAGATCGGAAAGACAAATTGAATGAGGTTAACTTTGAAATTTTGCAATAAGACTCATAGATCCAAAATTGAAAAGAAGATAGGAATTAATTATTCATTCTAAAGATACTCAATATTTTATCTCAAAATTTTAATTGGATCTATCTCAAAATTTGCTAAAATGTTTATTTTCTCTTTTCAAAAAACATAAATAAAATTGCAGAAATTAAACTAAAGATATCTCACAAAATAGGAATTGAGTTTTCATAATGTTTTTACAAGAAGTGCATAATATTCTGATGAACAATCCCTGAAAATTCCAGCCCAATCTGTTTCACGATTTTCGAGAAAATGAAGATCATCACCTATAACCATTTCACTTATATATCTATATCCATGCATTAGATCGATCTGATTTATCGTGGGCAGAAGAATTAGGACCACAGGAACATTCATAAACAATTTCAGCACAATTTGTTCTATAGTTTGTGAGAAAACTGTTTCTGAAGTTTACAACAATTTCGATTATATCTCAAAATCTGTGCATTGGATGGTGTTGATCTTTGATGTGCATAAACATAGAATAGTAGGAACATGTCCAAAAAAAATCAACCCAATCCAACTGATAGTTTGTGGGAAAATGGCCCACGGATTTTGTTGTAACACACCTTGTAGTAACCTACAACATCCTTTTATTTATTTTGAATTAATAATAATAAAAATTTATGAGTTGTAGCTTCCATGTTCTCCCAATTTTTATAGAATAAATTGGTTGTGAGATCCATACTTTTTGGAAATAGGATGAGTTCAATTTAAAATCAAATATTTTGGTGAAATGAAATTGATTGACAAGTGCCCTTAGACACTTGATTTTCTTCTAAAAATCTTGAATTTTGTTTTGTTGAGCATTTGTCAAATTGTTGCCTTGTTAGTCAAATTTGTAGAATGATTAATATTTTTAACTTTAATTAAAGTTTTTATGGCTTATACTTCATAAATTTTAATTGTGGTTTATTGTTAAGTATTTGAATTTGTAAAAGAGATGTCATGAGTTTAAATTGAGTAAACCCAAAAAATTTTAACTATTCTACAATTTTGACAATCCTTAAATAGGCAACAATTTCGCTACCATGTCGTGAGGTCCACATGGTAGCGTATTATTGGTCAACATTACATAGACATTGCCGCATTGTCCATCATGTCACCTTGAACAGTTAGCTCGCCCCGTCTACATGCCATGTCATCTACCCACTTTAGCATCCACATTAGCATCATGTTGCCACGTGGTACCCATGCACAATTATTTTTCTTGTTCCATAAAATATTTAAACAACTATACCTCTGTCATATAGTGTTCGCCTTTTATGATTCAAACATTGTTGGAAATATCTTAACAAAATATACTTAGTGAGAGAGTTTTCATTAGCATTTGACATAGTAAAAAAAGAAGAAGTTAACAACAAAACCTCAACAAGTAGTCCAAGGTACCACTTTCCAAACAGGTAGCGGTGCATTTAATTATTCTTCCTTGAATTTGATTAATTAGTACTATTTCTATTTTTTTGTGTATATATAATATGAAGAGAGACTAATCACCTCTCTCTCGATAGCCTTACATTTTATCGTAGAAAAGTGCTAAGTGTTTACAGGTTCCAAGACGATGAAAGAAGATCACTATATGCATGAGTGCCTTTTAAAGACCAAGTTTCTTTTAGAAGAACATGTTCATTCCATGTGAAATCAAATCCATTACCCCATTTCTACTAAACAAGTCCTCCCAAATACTAATTTTACCATTGCAACTCATTCTGAGCCTACAATCGATCCATAAATTTCCATCTCCATTTGCCAAACCATGATGTCAAAACTCATTTTCCCTTTGCAATCTTCATACTTTCCTACTTCATTTTCACTCACCCTTAACCCAAAAATAAAGTCATTTTGCTCCCTTACAAAGACAACTCACCCCATTTTCCTCTTCCTTTCTATCAAATAAAACTTGCTTCATAATGCAAATCTTTCATCTATGGTCCTTCAAACTAATATTTTATACTCGCATTAGATGAAGGAGGATTCATTAAGGCCTCCCTTCTAAAAAGTGTTGACCCATCGACTCTGACACATTATCTGGGATCAAGAATAAAGATCTTCAAATACCTTGAGGCGTGTATGTCTTAATGACAAGTTCTCTCCCTAATAAAAAAATGGGAATACATCAATGTCCCTTGTTTGTCATATCTTCTAGGTGACTCGACTACAACACATCTATTCGTACCTAGTAAGATGTACTTAGGCATCTTGACTCTCATTGACATCAATGGTGAGTAGTATCATATTGGTTAATGGCATTCATTAATGGCCAATAATCTAACAATTTCTTTTATATGTTCGACATCAACACATCTATTCACATAGATAAGAATTATGTCACTGAGTGGGAATGAATAAAGACTATATGATTTCAGCACCTTGCAACAAGATATAAGTTAGAATTCAACATCCGTAACATAAGGATTCCGGTTTAAGATCATATTCATCCTCTATTCATACAACGAAAAGAAAGAAAAAGCAGATCATATTCTTTTACTTCACATTCCATGATCCAACAACAACAACCACACTCCTATATATATATAGCTTGTCCACGTTTTAGGTAGGTGAAGGTATGTTGTTTTCTAATCTTTAATCATGTAATTTCTTAAATGTTAAAATTGTGATTTTGGAAAATTCCTCACCACATTTATATTCCCTTTCTCATTTGAAGAAAAATGAAAACACCTTTAATTGTGGGGAAGGGATCTTAATTCATATTCACTTTTCATGTCATATGTCACATTTCATTTCATCTTTTTAACATATTTTTCCCAATCGATTATTATTGCATTTTGATTCCAAAAGTTTATATGTTTTTCATTGATCAATTGATAAACACATTAAATGGCTAACAACCATTATGGGGCCTTAAAAAGGAATTCTCAATTGTTTCAAGTATTTTGATGCAACGAAAAGAACAAAAGTATTGTTACACATGAACCAATACTAATAAATATTTGGTTGTCACACAAGAACCAACCATAAAAGATACGTTGCAATCAAATGTCTTTCAAAGTACACTTTGCAAACAGAATAAATTTATCAAATGATATGAGTATGCAAAGTTAAAAGATAATCAATGCAAAGCTAAAGTTCATATAGAAGCAAAACACTTCAAGAATATCAACTTATGATTAAGGGAATCAATGAAAAGTTTCATGAGGACATGCAACATCTTCAGTTGGTGGTAAATGTTGGGCCTCCAAAATGTCAGCCTCTTTTATATTCATTCCCATGATTTTACCATATTCTGTAACTCTTTACCATATTATGTAGCTCCATAACCATACATTAATAACCATTTTCATGATCATATGTGTTTATCATTATTATTTTCCAAGCCATTTATTTTGAAAAATTTAAGAGAATTGGTGATTAAATATTAGGAAATTAACATGTTTTCATATATATCTAAAAGTGGTATGAGTTGTATGATATTGTAGGCCTATTTGAAGATTCTAGAGGGGTCTTATTTGGCCATTCAACCACAAATTCGAATTTCAATTCCAATCAAGAATATTTGTGGAGCAATTGTAGAAGATTTGGATCATGGACTAAGCACATTCAAAGGAGAAGAATCATGGATGTTTTGATATGTGTCTCCTATCAAAACTAGGAAAGAGTTTTGAGAGGATTTGTATATCATATTTTTAGGTGATTGGTTGTAACCACAAGAGATAAATGTGGATTTAGGAGAGATTTGAGGATCTATATTTATTGATTAGTTATATTAAGTTTTTGTATAAACAGAAGTGCATCCTTTATACAAAAGAGTTCCATATTTCAGAGTTCCATCCAAGATGTAATTTGTAAAGAGAAGAAGAGAGTTGAATTCTTGTAATATCTTTGGAGCTTTCCCCCAATTCATTTTATTGAATACATATTGCTTCTTTAATATCTAAGCTTCGATAATCATTTGGTGTGCTTGTTAAGGAGTGGAGGGCCCCCCATCAACCACAATTTTCACACAATTTTTATTTGTTTTACATATTAGTAACATTGTGTAATTATGTTATTTCATTTATTTTCATTTTAAGCAAGTGTGATTTTCAATTCAGCTAGTGTGATTTTCATTTTAAGCAAGTGTGGTTTCATTCCAAGCAAGTGCGGTTTCATTTATGCAAGTTTAGTTTAGTTTCTTTTATGTTATTTTGATTCATGTTGTTTTGTTAATATTGAGTCAATTTCTTTATGTTTGCATTGGATTGATTTAATTTTCTTTTTAATTAGTTTCAAGTTTCTTGCATTAGATTTATCTATTCTGAGAAATAATCACCCAGTACATATAGTGCACGTATACTTCATCATTTCACTAACCCCAAGTTGACAATTAATGCTAGTAATTTAACTCACAATTAAATCACTCAACATTTTGGCATTGTTGCCGGGAGGTATACATAGGTTCTTTTTCTGAAAGTTTAGACAACTCGTGATAGTTGCATTCATTATTAAATGTTGACTAAAGAATATTAAAATAATTTATGGTGCATATTAAATATTCAATAATTTTTCAATACTTTGAACTAATCTATGTGCAATAGAGGAAGTATAAAGCAGTTGGAGTAATTCACAGTTTGAAAGATGTCCTTCTAAGGACTTTCTCGAATCCTAGCAACAACTGGGATATCTACCTCCCAGGAAGAGTATATTTTAACTACATTCAGAAACTTGTCTATCTCTCCACCTCCTCAAGCAGATCTTCAAGTCTCTTTTGATTCCTCTTGTCAATCTGTTGAAGAGACTAAAGAATCATGGAATACTTTTGACAGGGAGAAACCACTAGAATTTAATATTGAGGAATGCATAATAAAGGAGGATATTTAATGTGAATTAAACCAAGAAACGAATCATGAATGTCTTACCTTTATTGAAATATTGTTCCAATTGGGGATCAAGTCATATCACTCTTTCATTCTTCATTAATTCTTGATTGCATTATCAAAACAATTGCCCTTTCATGCTTTGACATACTTTAATGCATATTTTTCAAACATAAGCATCAATATCTTTTTACAACTGTTACACACATAGTCACACTAGAAATATGCATACACTTGAACCAATTTTTCTATTTCTAGTAGAGTAGGACAAATCAATAAAAAAACCAAGTTTGGTGATGTTTCTAAGTTTTTTTTTTGTTAATTTAGATTTTATTTTATTTGCAATTTTATTTTTGGTGGTGCAATAAGAGCCCCTTCACTTACTAATCATTTTGTAGGAAAATCTAGAAAGAGAGGAGAACAAATAGAGTTTTGAGAGCCAAGATTTGAAGTTAGAGATCAAATTGTTTTTACTTTTTTTTTTTTAGATTCCGAAAGAATAAAAGAATTGACAAAATTCCTAAGTATGCTCTCTTCCTGCGCCTTATGTGGCCTGGAAGATCAGAAAGAAAAATTGAATAAAGTTAGCTTTGAAATTTTGCAATAAAACTCATAGCTATAAAAATTGGATAGCATATCTAAATTCATTATTCATTCTAAAAATTCTCAACTTTTAATCTCGAAATTTCAATTGGATTTGTCTCAAAATTTGGTAATTTTTTTCTTTCAAAAAACTTTTTTTTTTTGAGAAATTAAATTGAATGTATCTTACAAATGAGGAACTATGTTTTCATAATTTTTATACAAGTGCATAATATTATGATGAACAATCCCCGAAAATTTGACCTCCCTTCTGTTTCACGATTTCCGAGAAAATGAAGCTCATCACCTACAGTCATTTCACTTATATCTCGAGATCCGTGCATTGGATAGATTTGATTTATGGTGTACAAAAGCATTAGGACCATAGGAACCTTCACAATTTTTTAAGCCGAATCTGATCTGTAGTTTGTGAGAAAATCATCTTTGAAGTTTACAATAATTTCGATTATATCTTGAAATCTGTGCATTGGATGGTGTTGATTTTTGGTGTGCATAACCATTATAATAGTAGGAACATGTCCAAAAAATTTCATCCCAATCCAACTGATAATTTGTGAGAAAATGACACACAACTTTCGCTGTGACACACCTTGTAGCAGTCTACAACAAAAAAAAAAAAAAAAATGAATAATTATAAAAATTTCTGAGTAGTAGCTTCATTGTTCTCACAATTTTTATAGAATAAATTGGTTGTGAGATCCATTCTTTTTGGGAAGAGGGTGAGTTCAATTGAAAATAAAATATTTTGGTGGCATGAAATTGATTGACAAGTGCCCTTTGACACTTGATTTCTCCTAAAAATCTTGAATTTTGTTTTGCTGGGCATTTGTCAAATTGTTGCCTCGTTAGTCAAATTTGTAGAATGATTAATATTTTTAACCTTAATCAACGTTTTTATGGCATATATTTCACAAATTTGAATTTTGGTTTATTGTTTAGTATCTGAATTTGCAAAAGAGAGGTCATGAATTCAAATTGAGTAAACCCAAAATTTGTTAATTGTTCTATAATTTTGACAATCCTTAACTAGCAGCAATTTCGCTGCCGTGTCACGATGTCCACGTGGTAGTGTATTATTAGTCAACATTACCCAAACATTGCCCCATTATCCCCCATTTCACCTTTAACAATTAGTTCGCCATGTCTGCATGCCATGTCATCTAACCACTTTAGCATCCACATCAACATCATGTTTCCACGTGGCACCCATGCACAATGGCTTTTGTTGTTTCATAAAAATATCAAACAACCATAACTTTCTCAGACGGTGTCTATTTCTAATGATTCAAATATTGTTGGAAATATATCAACAAAATATACGTGATGAGAGAGTTTTCATCGGCATTGAAGACATTTAAAAAAATGAGAATTTACCAACAAAGCCTCAATATGTAGTCCAAGGTACCACTCTCCAAACAGGTAAAAGTACATTTAATTTTTCTTCATTGAATTTGTTTAATTAGTACTATTTATATTTTTTTTTGTATATGCCAGATGAAGAGAGACTAATCACCTCTCTCTCTCTCTCTCTCTCTCGATAGTCTTACATTGTATTGCAGAAAAGTGCTAAGTTTTTGCAGGTTCCAAGACGATGAAAGAAGATTACTATATGCAGGAGTGCATTTTAAAGATAAATTTTATTTCAGAAGAACATTTTCATTCCATGTCAAATTATATCCATTACACCATTTCCACTAAACAAGGCCTCTCAGATACCAATTTTACCATTGCTACTCATTCTAAGCCTACAATCAATCCATAAATCTCCCTCTTAGTACTGCCAAACCATGATGTTAAAACTCTTTTTCCTTTTGCAATATTCATACTTTCCTGCCTCATAACCCAAAAATAAAGTCATTTAGCTCCCTTACAAAGCCGAATCACCCCATTTTCCTCTTCCTTTATGTCAAATAAAACTTGCTTCATAATGAAAATATTTCATCTATGGTCCTTCAAATTATTATTTTATACTCGTGTTAGATGATGGATGATTCATTAAGGTCTCCCTTCTAATAATTCTTGACCCATCGACTCCGACACATCATCTGGGACCAAAACTAGAGATATTTCAAGTACCTTGATGCTTGCATGCCTTAATGGCAAGTTCCCTCACTAATAAACAGTGGGAACACATCAATGTCCCTTATTTATCAGATCTTCTAGGTCACTCGACTACGACACATCTATTCATATCTAGTAAGATGTACTTAGGCATCTTGACTCTAATTGGCATCAATGGTGAGTAGTCTTGTGTTGGTTAATGACTTTCATTAATGGCCAGTAATCCAACAATTTCTTTTCTATGTTTGACATTGACACATCTATTCACATAGATAAGAATTATGTCACTCAGTGGGAATGAATGAAGACTATATGATTTTAACATCTTGCATCAGGACTCAACTCAGAATTCAATAGTCGTAGCAATAAGGATTCCAATTTCAGATCAGATTGATCCTCTATTTATCCAACCAAGAGAAAGTAAAAGCAGATAAGATTATTTTACTCCACATTCCATGATCCAACAACAACAACCACACTCTTCTATATATATAGCTTGTCCACTTTTTAGGTCAGTGAAGGTATGTTGTTTTCTAATCTTTAATCATGTAATTCCTTAAATGCTAAAATTGTAATTTTGGAAAACACCTCACCACATTTATATTCACTTTCTCATTTTCCAAAAACTAAAAACACCTTTAGTTGGGGGGAAGGGATCTTAATTCATATTCACATTTCATGTCACATGTACATTTCATTTCATCCTAACCAACATATTTTTCCCAATTGAATATTATTGCATTTTGATTCCAAAAGTTTATCTGTGTTGCAATTGATAAGCACATTAAATGGATGAAAACCACTATGGGGCCTTAAAAATTAATTCTCAATGTTTCCAAGTATTTTGATGCAACAAAAATAAGAAAAGTATTGGTACACAAGAATCGATACTCATAAATTTTTTGTTGTCACAGAAGAACCAACCATAAAAAATATGTTGCAATCAAATGTCTTTCAAAGTAAACTTTTCAAAGAGAATAAAGTTATCAAATGATATGATTATGAAAACATATAGAAGAAAAACAATTCAAGAAGATAAACTTATGATTAAGGGAATCAATGAAAAGTTACATGAGGACATGCAACATCTTCATTTGGGGGAAAATGTTGGGCCTTCGAAATGTCACCCTCTTTTACCGTCATTGCCATCATTTTAGCATATTCCGTAACTCTTTACCATATTCTGTAGCTCCATAATCCTACA
The DNA here is from genome assembly GCA_000404065.3 of Pinus taeda. Lineage (NCBI taxonomy): Eukaryota > Viridiplantae > Streptophyta > Pinopsida > Pinales > Pinaceae > Pinus > Pinus taeda. Next base: position 36,650 of record APFE031325294.1, on the reverse strand, counting down.
TTAATAACCATTTGCATGATCATATGGGTTTATCATTATTATTTTCCAAGTCATTTATTTTAAGTATTTCAAGAGAATTGGTGATTAAATATTAGGATATTAACATGCTTTCATATATATCTAAAAATTATATGAGTTGTATGATATTGTAGGCCTATTTGAAGATTCTAGAAGGGTCCTATTTGGCCACTCCACCACAAATTTAAATTTCAATTCCAACTCATGAAGATTTGTGGAATAATTGTAGAATATTTGAAGCATTGACTAAGCACATTCAAAGGAGAAAAATCATGGATGCTTTTATATGAGTCTCCTATCAAAACTAGGAGAGAAATTTCAGAGGATTTGTATCTCATATTTCTAGGTGATTGGTTGTAACAACAAGACATAAATGTGTATTTAGGAGATATTTGAGGATCTATATTTATTAATTAATTATCTTATGTTTTTGTATAAATAGGAGTCCATCCTTCATACAAAAGAGCTCCAAATTTTAGAGTTCCATCCAAGATGTAATTTGTAAAGAGAAGAAGAAAGTTGAATTGTTGTAATATAATTGGAGCTTTCTCCCACTCCATTTTATGGAATACATATTGCTTCCTTCATCTCCAAGCTTTGACAATCATTCGGTGTTCTTGCTGAGGAGCAGAGGGTCCCCATCAACCTTAGTTTGCACACCTTTTTCATTTGTTGTACATATTGGTAAGATTGTGTAATTATGTTATTTCATTTATTTTCATTTTAAGCAAGTGTGATTTTCAATTCAAAAAGTATGATTTTCATTTCAAGAAAGTGTGATTTTCATTTTAAGATAGTATGCTTTCATTTCAAGAATGTGTGGCTTCATTTATGCAAGTTTAGTTTAGCTTCTTTTATGTTGTTTTTTTAAGATTGATCCAATTTCTTTTTGTTTGGATTGGATTGGATTGATTTAATTTGCTTTGTAATTAGTTTCAAGTTTCTTGTATTAGATTAATATATTATGAGAAATAATCACCTTGAACATATAGTACACATATACCTCATCATTTCATGAACCCCGGGTTGACAATTAATGCCAAGGATTTAACTCACAGTTAAACCACCCAACACATACATTTGTCTTAATATGCTCAATGTACTACTATTATTACTATCAGAGTATGATTATCTTATACTTGGTTTGATGTGTGAAATGGCATTCCAATAGTAATGTACCTGATATTGATGAGATTTGCGGTTGAATTTGATGAGGAGAGAATATTGATGATTGTTCTTTTGTTTGGGTCAGAGTACTGATTGAATGTTTCTATGGATTGAGAGTGAATGAGTTGTTTGAAGAACATGGAGCGGATTGATGAGTTAATTTTTTATTGTGTTGGATTGATGATGGATGCATGTTCAATAGAAGAGTTATATCAAAATTGGATGTTGATTTAGGCTAGGGTCTAAAAATACAATGAACATATTGTCTTGTTGCAGTGATTTTATTACAGAGTATTTGACAGTGTTGATGTATTGGGCAAAGTTAGGGCTTGATACTTATGGCTACTGATATTAGTTGAGTTAGATTAGATGTTATTGTTACAACGATGATGAGAAAAGAGTTGATTATCAATCTATGATGCTAGAGTAGAATCATATTTTTTTTTTTGTTGAGTTGCAAAGATTATGATTTAGTTGAGTATTCAATTATCTTTGAGCGAAAGTGTTCTAAGTAGGTCCAATATTTTAACCTACTTAAGTAGGTCCAAAATGGATGAAATGTGGCCTGCAATATTTTGAGTTAGTTGCAGGTGGATCCAGTATGAAACATTGTGAAACAAGGTCTACAAGAGTGTAAGAGTTGGAGCCTTCAGTAAAAGACAGGTGGCTTCCTTCTGGTGGTAGCAAGATAACTTTCTAAGCACATAATAGCTTCCTTTTGGTGGTGGAAGGAGAAATTGATCAGGGAATGGTGACTTCCTTCCGATGGTAGAGAGGGAAATTGTTAAGGGAGTAGTAGATTCCTTCTAGTGGTAGCTGGAGAAACTATTGGAGGGGGTTTCCTCCATTAAGTAGGCCCTACGCACTTGTAGTGGGCCATTGTATGATGTGAAAGAATAATTTTAACATTAATAAGAAATAAGATTATGACAAGCGACAACGATAGTTTTTACGAGTTGGGTTTTCCACTTGATATTTGGTGTCTATGTGTGCTTGATGGTGTTCAAATGTTTTTTCTAATGGTTACTTGTTGAATTGCTACTCATGGCTCATGATTGAATGTGTCTATGGTTTCTCTTATATAGTTTCTCATGATGTGTGCATGTTTACATGTATGTCATTGATTATTCACTGGTAGAGTTAATGATTGTCAAAGAAGAGGAAAAATGGATAAAAGTTGATTTGTCAAGAAATACTAATTCACTCCTCTCAATATTTCTAACAAATCTATGTACAAATTGTTAATTGAATACAATAAATAATAATGCATTATTAATTATGGATTAAAATAAAAGTCTTTATGCCAATTACATGTTAAATCTTGGGTGTATACTCTAAAAACATGTTGAAATCCTCTTGTTTGGTAGAGAAAACTATTCCTTTCTAGATTAAATGCAAAGCACAATAGGTTATGACTCAAAGCATAATAACTTTCTTCTAATTACCTATAACGTCTAAGGCCAAATAATTTCTAATTCCAAATAAATAATAAAATTTACTTATTTCCATTTTAGAAATCAAAAGCGTTAAATATTTGGTGAACAAGGAAAACCTTGTACAAATTAATAAATAAGTCCTTGTAAGAGACAATAGAATTTAGTCAAAACTACAAATGTTCATGTCTGAGGAATACACTTATTATGTAAGTTGTACACATAAATATTTTGTGGGATGTTAGTATTCTACCTTCCTTTTTAATGTCACTTGAAAAATTTTATACGTCATCTAATATGTGAGGTGATTAAATATATATGATCTATATTGGACCAATATGTTAATTGTCATCTATCTCAAAGCTTTCAAGTTCGAAATGTTGGATGAATTATCTTGTTGGGATATTTATACTAGTGGGTCTTAGTTCAGAGAACTGGGATTTGAAACCTTCCAGATAGACTCCCTAGTATTACTCTACACTTAAAGGACTTTCCAATGATGCAATAATCACATCAAATGGAGTTAGTATGAAAACAGTATGCCTATTTGAAGTTAACCTACAATGTTGACCACCACGGTATGAGTGGATGACATGTCATGCCTGCTTACTCATGTATATAGGGATAGTCACATGTGGCAATAAAGGATACTCTATAAGGTCCAAAACTGCAACTCTCGTTAGGGTTTGAGGGAGTCAAACCTTACCCCTAGTTGGCTTTTAAGCTATATTAAAACACTAGACAACTAGAAGGAATAGGGGTTTTACATAGTTGAGAAGAGAAACTAGGATTGGAATTATATAGATAAAAATAAAGGGGTTCAGATTCTATGGTAGTGATACCACCCCTATGTCTCGGATAACTCCACAGAGAGTAATTATTTCTTGTACTTGCACATTTTCCATACTAGGGAAAAGAGAGCAAAACAACCTCACATTCTAGGTGGGCTTTCTCTCCTAATGGTTTCCCAAGGAAAATCATAATATTTATTATGGATGGTATGCATATTTAATTTTGTTTTATATTTCTTTTATTTCAACTAGTTTAATTAATTAAGCATAAAATCAATTAACTGAAGAATATGGAATCTACGAAGAAATTAATACTAAATATTTCAGTGATTTTATTAGATATGTTGTGATGAACTATTCTTGTGGAATATCCATGGTAACAAATTAGTAGAACATGTTCCTCATCACTTTTTCCACGAATAATTATAATCCAACATAAATTTCTAAATCTGGTCATGAAAGTGTTGACCACACAACCCATTCATGAAAATACTTGACCTGATGCTCCAATCTATAATATGTGTATTTCATAGTACTTAATAAGATATGAAACCGCAATGATTATCTTCATTGGAAGAGTGATCAGAGGTAAATATTTTTTTTATTATTTCAATTTTTATAGTTTCGAACTAACTTCATTGCATTTCTTTGTAGATTTTTTTATGCCCCCTTGTCTTGAAATTTGAGACTTTCATTGATATATTTGACCTTAATGTATAATTTAATCCATGATTAAAAAATCATTATTAATGGAATTTATATATACCAAACATTTAAAAATATTTACATGTGGTTGATATTTTTATGTTTCTAATAATCACTTAGTAAAGAACATATGACGTTGACGAAATCTATGACCTTGAGGAAATTTGATTTTGTAAAAGGTATTTTATGACAGTCCCATGCATGACTAACATGTGTTTTGTTTCCATTTTTATTTTCTCAAATAGTCTCATTTAAAAACTTTTGTCCTATTTTATTTTATTATATGTGTGGTATTGTGAGTGTTTATGTGTTTATCTTTACACTTTCTACAGTAATTGACAATTAAAGAAATTTAGCTATTAGAACTTCATAATTATGGTCACTTTTATTTTTTTAGGGTCTGAAATTTGCAAATATTTTGCTATACATTTACTTTTCAAGTTCCCCATATTTATTTTTATGGTTGTACATGTCTAAATGAAAGAAGTGTTTAGTTCTACTGCAACATTTTTTCTCTTTCTGTCACTTTTATTGTCCTTTTCTGATTATTGGAATGGATGATTCTATATTGATTAAATTAATTTTATTTATATATATTATAGTTTATATCAGAGAATTAATTAGAATCAAAACAAAAAAGGATTATTTAAGATTTTGTAAAAAAAAAACTTCTTTTATATATTTCAATTTTATTTTGTAAGTCGAAGTAATACATTATATTTTAAAATTATGAATTAAAAATATATATGAATTCAAACTAGACAAATTACTAAAACCATTGATATGCTCTAATAAACTGCCTTCCATTCATTTTCTTGTCATTATTCATATTTTTGTATTGACTTAATTAAGCATACTATATTTTCTTGTTATCTTAAAGTATATATCTTCATTTTCTTGTTGAAAGGGCTTGCACTTGATATCATGAATCAACAAAACACAATTTATTTGTACAATGCAACGATTATTGTTTAAGGGTTCAATGAAAAATGCATTAATAAAAATCTTATCATTGAAAAAAAAATTGTGCATATGATTGTATTGGATCAGTATATTGTTTTTCATCCATCTTGATGCATTCAGAGGGGAAAAAGTGGAGGAATCATCTTAAGGGTTGTTTTTACCAGCGGGACTCAATTTGGAAAAACATGATCTCAAACCTTCCAAAAGTATTTTGAGGCATCAAATGACATTTTTCAAGGTTAATTTTGTTTCTTTAGTGCAACACTTTTTCATGCTATTCTACACACAAAGATATTTCCAACGATGCAAGAAGCGCATCAAACGGAGTCTCTAGGCAAAAGTTATGCCACTCAGAAGTTGACCATCTTGTTTTCACACCTATAGTTTGGGAGGATGTCACATCAACACCCATTATTCATGGAAAAGGGGTTAGCCACATTATTTTTGATGTGAAAGAATATAGAAAAGACTATATTGTAACTTTAACCTATAGTTCAGGAGGATGTCATATCAGCCCCCATTATTCATGGAAAAGGGGATAGCCACATTTTTTTTGATGTAAAAGAATCTAGAAGAGACTATATTGTAACTTTAGTTAACAATTGATGTAGTTAAAATTAACCACTAGTAGGCTATCAAGTTGTGTTATAATTGGGCCACTAGGAGGAAGAGGCATTCCATTCATTTGAGAGAATTTTGTTCCATAGATTGCTAAAGATAGCCATGAGAGGTAGGCAGTAGAGCACATAGAGAAGATTTGAGGACTGTAGCAGCCCACGGGACATAAGCATTACCTCTTTGTACATGCAAACATATTTCTAGACAAAGAAAGAGAGCGAAGTGACCTCAATTTCTAGCTAAGTTTCTCCTGAAAGTTTTTCCCAAAGCATATACTGTGTCGTATGTGTGCGTGTGAGCCTATTTCATCATTCTCTACTTTTCTGCATAATTTCCATTCGCGCGCATGCACTAGTTACAATTAAATTTATAGATCTAGAAGTTTAATAATATTATATAATGTAAAATTTTAGAATTTTAATATATCATTATCAGATTTGTTGTAATGAACTGACAAGGAGAATATCCACGACACTTTATATATCATTTTGTATCATAGTAGGTTTATTTGGATATTTTGTAGATATTGTAAGGATCTAGATCGATGGGGCTGAAAATCGTAAAAGCTAATCAGGGTCGACGAATCTGCAAACAACCCTTGTGATCCTGCAAAGGTGAAGTTTATGCCACTAGAACAACGAGCCACAAATATCAACTGCAATGTAAACCTCCTCATGGTTGCCTTGAATAACAAGTTGGGGATATTTAGAGAAGATGGGGGTTCAAATGTAGAATGGGGATCAGAAGATCGGGGAGAAACGAAGAACCATTGGAAGAAAGAATATCGAAAATATCAACCTGATTCGAGTGTTCTGAATTAGTCCCTATTTAAAATGGAAGCAAAATTCAATGTTAATCCATATCATGGCAAGATCAATGCTCTGAAGTTGAACCATTGGTTGTAGCAACTAGAAGTTTATTTCAGCATCCATCGGATTGAAAAAGGACAAAAGATCTCATTTGTGCAACTGAAATTGGAGGGTCATGCAATGACTTGGTGGGATACCCACACATAAACCATGAGGTTGGAGGGAGAAATTCCAATGACTAAGTGGGAAGATTTCAAAATCCTCATTAAGTCATAGTTTCATCCCATTGGGTACATGGAGGACCAGTGGATCCAGTGGCATTACTTTAGACAAAAATTGGGCCAAAGCGTGCAGGAGTACACCACAGAATTCATAAAGATGGCTATAATGTTGGGTATCTATCTAAAGAACCCAGATGTACTCCTTAAGTATTTGGGGGATTTGTACCTCCATCTGCGTGAGCAAGTGATGTTGTTCAATGTAGGTTTGGACCCCGTACAAAAATTACCTGCATACGAATTCTAAAACACAGAAAATAAACAATGCGAGAGCATAACACATAAAACACATATACATAGAGATTTTCCCCTGGATCCCAAGACCAAGACTACCATCTTGATTTTTCATTATGATCCTTTCAATGTTACAATACATATTTATACATGCGGAAGAATCCAATACCATGGACCGAAAACCATCGTGTCCAAAACCATGTGCAAAATCATGCACAAAACCATAGGTAGGTCCACCCAACCTAATATAGGGTCCAAAAACAAAATTTTCTGGGGTGCTACCTTGGACCCCATCGAGTGGGGTTACCTACAACCCTCAAACCCCCTGTGACCCCCCCCCCCCCACTACGCAATTGGCGCAATGAAGGTGGGGCTTCGCTCCCCTTCTAACCCCTCGGTTAACTACGTAGGCTAGTCATTGGAAAGAATATAACACAACCCAACATTCTCCCACTTGTTTCTTTCTTTCCACAGTGGGCTAGAAGAGAGCTTAGTCAATTTTCTAGCACTACAATGCCCATTGTTTCTCTACACCAAGAGAACTTCTCAGAGCTCACAGATTTTGTCAATGCATTTGCAGTATTCTTCAAAGTGTCCACCTTTACTAGTAACACCTTTTTGTATTCTATCATATCTTTCACAAAGTGATATTGAACATCAATGTGCTTTGTCTTTGAATTATATGCAAGGTTCTTTGCCAAGAAAATTGCACTTTGGCTGTCACAATCTATCCTTATAGCTCCCTATATTAACGCCATACTTGAACACAATCTCTGCAACCAAACTGCTTCATTGCTTGCATGAGTGGCTGCCATGTATTTTGCCTCTGTAGTTGATAGTGCCACTACATATTGTTTCTTACTCAACCAACTGGTTGCACCTCCAAATAGGTTAAACACATACCCACTTGTAGATATTCTCTGATCCAGATCTCCAACCCAGTTTCCATTAACAAATCCACGAATATCCAACACTTTGTCCAATCCTAGTCTTCCTTGGTAGCACAAACCATAATCACTAGTGCCACGCAAATACCTGAAAACCCGCTTCACGGTTGTCCAGTGCTCCTTCCCTGGTTTTGACATAAACCTGCTCAATACTCCCACTGCATGTGCAATGTCTGGTCTAGTAAAGACCATCACATACATCAGGCTACCGACTACACTTGCATATGGAACATGGGACATGTCCTCTTCCTCTTCTTGTGTCTTGGGACACTATTCAGCAGATAACTTTACACCTACAGGAATAGGAACGTTCACCGGTTTACTATCTTGCATATTAAACCTCTGCAATATTGTCTCGACATACTTCCTTTGGTTTAACCGGAGCTTTCTCTTTGTCTAATCTCTTTTAATTTCCATACCCAAAATATATTTTACAGCACCAAGATATTTCATGTCGAATTTGGAGGACAGATGGGTTTTCAAATCCTGGATAATTTCTTTGTCATTTCCAACCAGCAACATATCATCCACATACAAGACCAGATAAATAACACGGTCACCAATTAATTTAAAATACATACAGTGATCTGCTTTGCTTCTAGTGAAGCCAAGTCCCCGTATAAATGTATCAAATTTCTGATACAACATCCTTGGTGATTGTTTTAACCCATACATAGACTTCTTTAACTTGCATACTAGTTCTTTCTTACCCTTCACCGCAAAACCTTCAGGTTGCTTCATGTAGGTCTCCTCTTCCAGATCCCCATGAAGAAATGTTGTCTTCACATCCATCTGTTCTACCTCAAAATGAAAAGCAACAACAATAGATAAAAGTAATCTAATAGAAGTTACCTTGGCAACAAGAGAAAAAATATCAGCAAAATCAATTCCCAACACCTAGAAATAACCTTTTCCTACCAACCAAGCTTTTTATTTCTCCACCTTTCCTTCTGCATTTGTCTTCTTCTTAAACACCCATTTGCCGCCAATGGCTTTCCTTCCAGCTGGCATCTCCACCAAATCCCAAGCCTCATTTTTGTGCAAAGATGCCATCTCATCAACCATTGACTCTTTCGAGAGTTTCCTTCCTCTGAATCTACTTCTTCCTTCACAGTTTTGGGATCATTATCAGTAATAGTTAAAGAAAAATTTGAATAGAAAGTAGATGGACTATACCTTTCTAGCTGCCTTCATTCTCAAACTGATATTCTCACACCCAAGGTTTGTGGCTCTTCATCTCCAATTCCTCCTCTACTGTAGAGTTTGATTCTTCCTCCTTTAGCTCAAACTCTATCTTCTCAAGTTCCTTTGGTTGGAATTCATGTTTAATAACATCTTTCACCTCTCTGAATACCACATCTCGGCTGTACACAACCTTCCTTGTTATTGGGTTCCAAAGCTTATAACCTTTAAACTATCCTTATACCCAATAAAGATGCACTTTTCAGATTATCCAACTTGGTTCTTTTCTCCTTTGGAACATGTACATATGGATCACATCGAAATACCCTCAGATGTGAAAGAGAAGGGTTTTTACCAGTCCATACCTCTTGTGGAGTCTGATCTTCCAATGTTGATGAAGGTGATCTATGGACCAGGTAACATGCAGTCTCCACTGCCTCTGCCCAGAATTCTTGTCCCAACCTGGCACTACTAAGCATGCTTCTTTCCATTTCCATCAATGTCTTGTTCATTCTTTTTGAAACTCCATTTTGTTGAGGTGTATATGGAGTAGTCTTCTGTCGTGCTATACCACACTTCTTACAGAATTCTACAAATTCCTTACTGCAAATCTCTCCATCGTTATCTATCCTCAACACCTTTATCTTCTTCTCTGTCTAGTTTTCCACCAGAGCCTTAAATTCTTTAAACTTGTCAAAGACTTCAGGTTTATTCTTGAGGAAATATATCCATGTATTCCTTGAGAAGTCATCTATAAATGATACATAGTACATAGAGTTACCTAGTGATAGAACCTTCACAGGTCCAATCACATCATTGTGCACATGCTCTAATATCTATTTCGCCCTCTTACCACCAGAGAGGAAACTCACCCGATTCTGCGTCCCATATATTCACAGAAATCAAAATCCAAAGAGCTATTACTCATACCTTCTACCATACCTTTACCATGAAGTATTCGAAGGCCCTTCTCTCCAATATGTCCAAGCCTTTGATGCCACAGCATGGTCTTCTCTCTAGAGACCACCAGATTTTCTTCTCCACTTTCAGGAACCAGAGAACTCATGCACCCATCAACAACAGTGCTACCTTGCAGCTTGTACAGAGTTCCAATTTGAACTCCCTGAATCAATACCAGTGCCCCCCTAACCATCTTGCAAGTATCCTTATCGAACACTATTTTTACACCTACATCATCCATCTTGTTTACGGAAATCAGATTTCCCAATGCAGGAATATGCAAAACACCCAAAAGTGTTCTAACCCTTCCACCTTGCAACTTCAACTTTACTTTTCCACGACCAATGATTCTAGCCTTCCTATCATCCACCAAGAAGACATCACCACCATCATATTTCTCATACTCGTAGAACCACTCTCTATGGAGAGTGAAGTGAAAGGATGCACTTGAGTCAATCAACCATGCCTCATGATCTACATGTGTATTTAAAGAAGCCAAGTACACATCCCCACCTTCATCTGAGGTGCTTTTTGTCTTTGTAGAATGAGCATCATCAGATCCCTTTCCTTTGTCAGGAGCTTTATATTTACAATCCCTTTTGTATTGCCCTTCCTTTCTGCATTTCCAGCAAACCACCTTTACAAGTTTTCCTGGAGATTTAGATCTCCCTCTAGATTTAGATATCCCACTCAATGACTTATTTTTGTTTCTTTTCTGGGACCATCATCGTACAGACATGGCATCACCATTCTGGCTCTCCATATTGTTCCATCTCATCTCCTCCGTCGACAAGGATGAGACTATTTCATCAAACAACAAGGCAGTTGCATTGCTACCTATTATAATAACCAAACTATCCCATGAATCTCGTAGAGAACACAACAAACTGATGTGCTTATCTTCATTTGAAATTTTAATATCAACAGATAATAACTATCTTACCACAGTCTTAAATGCATTTAGATGCTTTGTCACCGAGTCTCCATCTTTCATCCTCAAGTTATACAGTTTTTTATGTAGGAACAATTTATTCACCAGAGACTTAGATTGGAACAAAGTCCCTAATTTCTCCCACAAAGCCTTCTCTGTAGCTTCCCCTGATACATTCAACAATACTAAATCTGAGACACACAATGATACTGTGCTCTTTGCCTTCCAATCCAACTTCTTCCATTCTTCATCAGACACTCCCATTGGTTTAGTACCTAAATCTACCACAATCCACTGATCTTTATCCACCAACAGATCCTCCATCTTGAGTTTCCATAACTCAAAACTCTGACCATTAAATTTCTCGATCTCTATCTTTCCTTTGCTCACCATCTTCTTTCACCACTAGAATCGGTCCCATAGATCTCCCACTGAACAGGGTCTAGCACAGGCATGAGTGAAACCCCTCAGTGACAAAGGTGTCCCCTTGAAGCCAAAACAGCTCTAATACCAAATGTAGGTTTTAAACCTATACAGAAATTACCTACATATGAATTCTAAAACAAAAAAAATAAGCAATGCAAGAGCATAACACATAAAACACATATACATAAAGATTTTCCCCTAGATCCCAAGACTAAGACTACCAGCTTGATTTTTCATTATGATCCTTTCAATGTTACAATACATATTTATACATGCTGAAGCATCCAATACCATGGACCAAAAACCATCGCATCCAAAACCATGGACCGAAAACAATTGCGTCTAAAACCATGTGTGAAATCATGGACAAAACCATAGGTAGGTCTGCCCAACCTAATATAGGGTCCAAAAACAAAATTTTCTGGGGTGCTGCCTTAGACCCCATAGAGTGGGGTTACCTGCACCCCTCGAACCCCCTGTGACACCCCCGCCCTCCCTGCTACGTAATCAGTGGAATGAAGGGGGGGCTCCACCCCCCTTCTAACCCCCCGGTTAACTACGTAGGCTAGTCGTGGAAAGAATATAACAAAACCCAACATTCAAACCCAAATCAGTGGTTGAGGCTTGTGTACAAGTATAGTAGTTGGAGAACATAGGCTTGAAAATAGCACAATCAAGTGGATAGAAGCAGAATGAGAAATAGGAAGATTCTAAGGAGGGGAAGAAGGAGAAAAAAGGGGGAAAGATAAAAAGATGACAACCGTAACGCACCATGCAAAGATACTAGAAATCACAACAGCCACTAAAACATTGATGGCCATACAGAGGAGAAGTGTTGGAAGTTGCACCTAGAGCTAAACCTGAAGAAAAAGGAGAAGGACAACAATAAGAAGAATCCCATGGCCATGAATTCGAGAAACAAAGTTGAAATAAGCTCAGACGTTGATGAGAAGATCGTCTGTACATAAGTGCGGAAGGAGGTGAATCTAAGTATCCTTCAGCAACAATAAGAGAAAGAAATGACCATACTCTTCCACATAAATATATAGGTCAACAAGACAAAGATTGATACTCTATTTGACTCAGAATCACAGATGAATCTCATTGCAGCATAGTTGGTCAAGAAATTGGGGCTAGAAGTTCATGATCATCCAAACCCATATCCAATGGGATGGTAAATAAGGATACAAAGATGAAGGTAACAAAACAATGTAAAATTACATTTGCTATCAGTGTTGATTTTATTGATGAAGTAGATCTATATGTGATTCCCCTTGATGTATGTGGAGTCATGTTTGGGATTCCATACATGTACATGCGAGATGAAATATTCATGAGGAGAACCAATCTGTACTAAATCACCAAGGATGGAAAATCGTTCATCATCAACGCGCATAATGGCAAGTCGAAAATTTTAGTAGTAAGTGCCAACTAAGCTAAGAAATTGATCAGTTCCAACAAGAAGTATGTTTTAATGTTTTTAAGGGAAAGTCAGTCTGAAGAGGAGTTGATAAGAGGCAAGGCATCCCTGGAGGGGTGTACTAAGAAACATAAATGAAAATTGGAGGGATGTGTTCCGAGATCCCAAAGGGTTACCATCTAAGAGAGTAGTGGAGCATGAGATCCAACTATTTCCAGACTCCCCATTGTCAAATATTGGGTTGTATAGGAAGTTTTTTATAGAAGCAAGTGAGGTGAAGAAACAAATGCAGTAGTTGTTGGAACAAGGTTTCATTTGACTAAGTACATCACCATGTGGGTCACCCAGCATCATTGTGCCAAAGAAGGATGGGACTTGGTGGATTTGTATAGATTATAGGGTGCTGAATAAAATCACACTTAAGAACAGATACCCCCTGCCCAAGATAAATGATATGTTAGATTAATTACAGTAAGAAAATTACTTCGCCAAGTTGTACTTGAAGTCTGGATATCAGCAGGTTTGACTCAAAGAAGAAGAAACATGGAAGACCACCTTCAAAACAAGTCAAGGCTTGTATGGGTGGTTAGTTATGCCATTTTCCCTATGTAATGCAACAACTACATTTATGATATTAATGAATGATGTACTGCACCTTTTTATAGATTCATTTGTTATTGTATATTTGGATGATATACTTATATATAATGTTACCTGGGAGGAGCATATTTCACATTTGACGCAGGTACTAGAAACATTGAAGAACCACTAACTACTAGCAAATATCAAGAAGTGTGATTTTTCACAATAGTATTTGGTGTATTTTGGGCATGTGATCGGTGGAGGAGAATTGAAGGTAGATCCTTCTAATATGGAGGCCATCATGAATTGGCTTGTGCCTACTAATTTTTGTAAGGTCAGAAGTTTCATTGGGGCAACACAGTACCTGAGGAAATTCATAGCCTCATTTCCAGCTATAGCAGCACCGCTCCACACCATAACAGCAACTGGAAAGAGTTTCTAGTGGGGGAAAGGTCAGGAGAAGGATTTCAAGTAGCTAAAGAACAATATTATTCCAGAACCAATTTTAGCATTACCAAAATTGCAGCGACCTTTTGAAGTGGAGATAAATGTGAGTGGGTATGTTATGGGAGTTGTCTTGATGTAGGGTTGAAATCCTGTATGCTACCATTCTGAAGTATTTCATGGGGCAATTCTTAACTACCCTACCTACGATAAGGATCCATTTTCCATGGTGAAAGTTGTGAGAAGTGGAAGAACTATTTGATAGGAAAGGAGACAATAATCCACACAGATCATCAACGATTAGAGTACTTGCAAACCCAACATAAGCTAGAGCAGACCAAGCATTACAAGTGGATGGGGTTCTTACAATAGTTTCATTCAGTGATTAATTGTAAGAAGGATAGCACAAACAAGTTGGCTGACATGATTTCAAGGCCACCCACATCAAATATCACAACTTTGGGTACTCTTATGCACATGGATCCATTCACCTATGATGCATACAAAGATGAATATTTAGAGGATGAGGACTCCAAGGAGGTGTATCAGCAGTTGCAGAGTCAGAGTCCTATGCATGGGCGAGAACACTGTTGACTACCATCTCTAGGATGTGTCACTCTATAGGCTGTATAAGCTATGCATTCCTAAAGGTGAGAAATTACATTTGATCAGAGAGGCTCAAACCTCCAAGGTTGTAGTGCACTTTGGTGTAGGGAAGATCGTGGCCAACTTGTAGAGGTATGTGTATTGGTCCAAGCTGTAAGAGAAGATAGCTAGGTTCCTAAGATGATGCATGCTTTATTGTATCAGCAAGCCTGCAATAGGAAACAGGGTCTATATCATCCCTTACATCACCTACTCATCCTTAGGAAGGAATTTCCATGGACTTTGTGGGAGGTTTACCGAAAGCCAAGAAGGGACATAACTACGTGTTTGTGGTAGTTGACATGTTCAACAAGATGTGTGTTCTGATGCCCTATAAAACTACCATTAGTGGACAAGAAGAATCATACTTTTTATTTGGACATGTCCAGGTGCACTTTGGGATAGCAAGGAGCATCATTTCACATAGGGATACAATATTTATCAGTGCATTATAGACTACATTGTGGGAGAATATGGACACAAATTTGAAGAGATCTACAACATTCCATCCACAAACAAATGGGAAGACAAAAGTAGTCAACAACACTTTGGTGCAACTTCTAAGGGGATACAACAAGAAGCATCCAAAGACCTCGGATGAAAATATAGTATATATACAATATTCTTACAATAGAGCAGTCGACACTTCCACAGGAAATTCCTCATTCAAGACTTGTTTTGGATATTTTCCATCTTCAACTTTGGATATTGCATCTGCGCAACAAGGAGGAGTGAGGGAATATATTACAGGAGATGCTTTGAGGGTTGAAAATTTTATAGAATAGATCAGGCAGATCCATCTACAAGTATAAGAAACACCGCAGAAGTTGCAAGAGAAGTATAAGGTCACACAGGATCAACAAAGAATAGAGAAATCATTCAATGTGGGAGACAAAGTATGGCTACATTTCGACAAGGAGAGGTTGCAAGGGCCTATTGAGAAAATCAAGGCTATGAGGTATGGTCCCTTTGAGATATTGGGAAAGGTAGTTGATAATGCCTACCCACTCAATTTACCACCATATATGTGCATTTACTCAATTTTTAATGTAAATAATTTGAAACTCTATGAGCCTTCCATGCTAGAACAGGAAGATGAATAGGTTCTACCTTCTATGGAGGATTTGGAACCAAATTCTCAAGTAGAGTTGACAGAAAATACATTTTTGCAGAAGAGGTCTAGAACCACAAGAGAGGGGTAGGATGACCTTTGGCAGATTGGGTTGAATGGACAACTTCTAGGAAAAGCTAAATGTTACACCAGAGAGAAGGTGGATGAAAAATTTCCTCACCTCATTGAGTAAAAAGTTTTGGGGACCAAAATCCTCCCAAAATGGGTGTTGTGATCCATATTGGATCACTATATTGTT
This sequence comes from Pinus taeda, assembly GCA_000404065.3. Lineage (NCBI taxonomy): Eukaryota > Viridiplantae > Streptophyta > Pinopsida > Pinales > Pinaceae > Pinus > Pinus taeda. The sequence continues at coordinate 20,727 of APFE031325294.1, read as the reverse complement.
TTTCATCCATTTTGATGCATTCAGAGTGGAAAAAGTGGAGGAATCAACTCACGAGGCCATTTTTAGTAGCAAAACCTAGTTTGGAAAAATAAGATTTGAAACCTTTCGGAGCGTTTTGAGGCATCAAACAACTTTTTTGGAGGTAAAAATTTTCCTCTTTAGTGCACACCTTTTCATGTTATTCTACACACAAATATCTTTCCAACGATGTAAGAATAACGTCAATCAAAGTCTGTATGAAAAAGTTATGCCACTTAGAATTTGACCTTCCTATTTTCACACCTATAATTCAGGAGGATGTTGCATCAACCCCTATTATTCACCGAAGAGGGGCTAGCCACATTTTTGTGATGTAAAAGCTTCTAGAAGAGTCTATATTGTAACACTAGTTAAGAGTTTATGTGGTCAAAATTAACCACTAGTACACGATCAGGTTCTGTCATAACCGACCCACTAGGAGGAAGAGGCATTCCATTCTTTCAAGAGAATTTTGTTCCATAGCTGACCAAAGATAGCCATGAGAGATAGGTGGTAGAGCACACAAAGAGGATTTGTGTACTGTAGTATCCCACGGACCACATGCATTACTTCTTTGTACCTGCAGCCGTATTTCTAGATAGAGAAAGAGAGCGAAGTAACCTCACCTTCCAGCTGGGTTTTCTCCTGAAAGGGATTCCCAAAGCACATCTTGTGTCTTATGTGTGTGTGTGAGCTTATTTCATCATTATATACTTTTCTGCATAATTTCCATTCACATGTATGCACTAATTACAGTTAAATTTATAGATCTAGAAGTTTAATAAAACTGTAGTAATGTAAAATTTTAGAATTTTAATATATTATCATCAAATCTATTGTGATGAACTGTCCAGTGGAATATCCATGATAATTTATGGATCAACATATTTTAATTTGAATAAAGAGACAATATTTTATTCATTGAGTATGACTTGGTTGATGGGTTGCAAAGATAAGGTTTCACATAGTGCTAATTCAAGAGCTCACTTGGCATTACAATTATGTAACAAGTGTTGCAAGACAACATAGTCCCTACCATTGAAATTAAGAATTGTGTTGCTAGCAAATTCGTATATAGATGTTGGTAGAATGATATATATAAAGCACACTATGTAATACTTAAACTAATATTAATATAATATGTAGAAGATTAATATATATCTTTCATATATGTAAATTAATAGAAAATTATTATTCTATGAAATTATTTTACAAAGTAGAATTGTATTCATATTTATATGACGAATTTTGATAATTTATACTTTTCCTTAAAAACAAAATCTTGTAGTTCAATTACGAAGTAGTAACTTTGGTATGACTTGTTACTAAATAGATGTCGCATTCCTATAGATCTAAATTACAAATTGTTTAGTACAATTCACAATTACATAGTGTTGGTCATTTTGGCATGGAACTTAACATGATGCTAGAGTATTGTCAGGACTAACAATGTGAAAATTTTGAGGTATTTTGTTTTTTTTATTCTTTAGGCCTAAGCATTCAACCATTGACCATCTCATAAATTATTGATATTTTGGAAAAGAGATGAAGAAACAATATGCTTCTTTGGTTTTTCTAAAAAAATTCATACTATGCCTAATAACTTTGAAAAATAATGGAGAAAGTAGGAATTCAACTAGAGTGAAGAAGAGCCACTTACAAATTATATGAAAAGTTCATTGTAAACTGAAGGATTTCAATAAATGATAAAATTAGGACCAGTGAACATAAAGAGTAAAATAAAATGAAATAATAATGTCTCCTCTATTTGGCTCATATATTAATTAGTTAGCAAATTGCATTATAAAGGTTAAATGAAGTATACCTATAACAAGTTATTCTTTGTTACTGTTAATTTACATCGATGATGTTGTGTTATTAACAAACCATATAGATTAATCGTGATAAAAATATAATCATTTCATATAATAATGACATTTTATTATTAGGTAATATGTTATTATTAAAATGCTTATATATTATATTTATATAATATATATATATTATATATTATTATAATATATATATATATATATATTATATATATATTATAACCATGACCATGATGCTCTCTATTCTTTATACATAATAAATGAAAAAAATAGTGACAAATTTATATGGTTCTTGTTTGAGCTATAGAGTTAGTCAAAGAATCATAGAATAACGTTATCTATTCTATACATAGTAAATGAAAAAAATTAGTAACAACAACAATTATATATAGTTGTTGCATGGGTTATATAATGAGTTAAAGAATCATAGAAGAAGGTTGAAAATATTAACAAAATGTGTTTAGTAAAACAATTATATATTAAAATACAAATTAAGTATAGAAACATTAATTTTATTATATATATTATCAAATTTAATTATAAAAATAAAAATAAATATTATTTACACAAATAAAAATTAAACGATAGTTATGTGTCTCACATACAATGTGAGAAAACCTATAAATAAATCTCAACTAATAATACATCTAAAGGAAAATTTATATACATACAAATATAAACCTTAGAAAACAAAAAAAATTGAAACTAGATTACATGTAATGAAACATGATAGTATTCATGAAAAAATTAAATGAAAATAGAAACAATTTTTTGTTCTCGATCCCAAATAAATTTATTCTATATATACATAAAGCATGTAAGATGATTAAAATGTCTATGAGTTATTGCAGCTAAAGTACTCTAATTTAAACACTCTTTTTATCCTCATTCTTAGCGCACTCCCTTTTACAATTGCATCATTGTAATTCTTTGTGATTCCCTAATTCAATGTTTAAAAATAAAAACAATGCAAGACCACTAAAACAAGAAAAAAGTGAAACAACCAAATAAATATTTATTACCATGAAAAGTTCTTTTGTATAGGCTTCTAGCTTTAGCCTCAAAACTAATAAAAATTAAAATACTAGTTAAATTGATATTAGATTTAGTTTAACATAATTAAAAATTTAAAATATTGATTAAAGATTTTGATTTTGCCTAATAATTTGGAGTAAATACCAATCCAAATACAAATTAATATAATACCAAATTGTAAAGGCACCAACAAGCATATAATAAATAGATTAACATAACTAACCTAACAAATTTCAAAAATATAATTGGCTATATGTTGCAAAAATATTTTATTAATAAAAATTTAAATTAATTAATAATAAAGATATATAGTAAAATATTTTTTAATATATTAAAATAACCAAATTTTTCTAATTATGATTAATAATTGATAGAAAATAATTATAAGCACCAAAAATATAGTCAAAATTAAATTTTATAATAAAAACATCACTTCATATATAATTTTTGTTTTCTTACATATATAAACATACAAAATAGAATTTTAAATACACCAAATGAACATATTCATCCATTTTTAAAAATACAATTTTTTTTCTTGTTTTAAAAATAGAATTAAAAAATCATATACTATTTATATATAAATATAAATTAATATATAATAATAAGAAAATTCAAAATGAATTAATATATAATGAAGAAATTCTCTATTTATATGTAAAGTAGTAAAGAATTTATAGCTATCCAAAATTATGAAATATACTTTATAAATGATAAATAGATAAGTAAATAAAATTTTTAAATTTTTAAAAATTAACTATGCATCCTTATTATTCCGTGTAGCATGGTAATATATATTCAAAAATATTGATGTTGACATTAATTTTAAATTTACCAAAAATTAAATGATCTTATCTAATGTTTATTTTTGAATTTTTTTTAAAATCTATTTTTTCTACATTCTGATTGGTTAGAGTCTTATTTTGTAATGATAATATGTACTTTAACAAATTAATGACAATGTACAGAAAATCTTTATTAATTACAAAAATCTGGCCTACTTTTTGAAGGCAATTAAAACCAATGGTACTCAATGGAGGAGAAAATTAATTTATTTTATTTATTGAAAACATCACGCTTTCATTCGATACATTTGATGTACTCTACTCTGCGATAACTTCCAACAGCTATGGTTAACCACCCACTGCGCCTTGGTGTGGCCGTACACCTAAAGCGGATGCCACGTCTTCCGGAAAGAAAATAAATAATATATTTCGGGCACTATTCAATGCATAACACTCATGGCACAACATATCAAATTACATAATGTTTAAAAGATTACTCATCGTATAATAGAATCACAGCCATTACAACATCAACTCATACAATAAAATTTAAGGTCATAAAAATCCCAAAGCACATGCAAATTCTTGATTTTATTAGTAGGAAATTTTAATCAATAGAATGGTTTTAACACACAATGGGACATCGACAAATCAATATACATGCAATATATTACACAACCATACATACGTTGCACGAGCGAACACACCAGAAGTATGGACCATTCAATGCTTCAACAACATTCTAGAGAGCTAGGCAAAAAAATTCACTTTAGTCACCCCTCCGAAAAATACTACTAATTTGGTGGCGGCTTCCATGCCAACTTATCTTCCCTTTATTTAATTCTTTCCGACTTCCACAATATCTTACCACTAAAATAACTTTATGGCTTTTATATTTCAAATCTCGATATTGTGTGTAATTTGGCCGAATATTCCAATCCCATACCATGTCTCTTTCACAATTTCCAAGTGTTTGTTGTTTTTATTTTCCGTCTTTATTATGAAAGGTAATTTTATTTTATTTCATCCACTTTAATTGGGAGTAGTCTACCCAGGCAGAGAAATTGCCCGGTTTCCGTCACCACCCGGAAAAACTTCTGGCTCCAGCCACCGGCAATTCCTCCACCCAGATCTGCCACCCTCCGCAAGCTCTGCCCCGCTCCGCCACCCTCCGCAAGCTCTGCCCCGCTCTGCCACCCTCCGCGAGCCCTACCCAGCTCCGCCACCCTTTGCCCAGCGTCGCCACCCTCCGCGAGCCCTACCCAGCTCCGCCACACTCCGCATTTAATGACGTCTGGACAGGAGTTCCTTCACCATCTTGCCACCATTCACACCTCAATTCGAATTTGGGAATTAACCGCGGGCTGCATTCGACCCGGCAGTCCCCTGTAGCTCACGAGGTCACCAGAACGAGCGGAAACTAGACTTCCGGGCTCGACTCCTACTCCTTGGAGCTTAGTCCTGATGATGCTTTGATTGGGTTTATGGATCAGCCCCCCATTCAGTTGAGAATATGGTCCTGTTATCAAATGTTGTTGGGTAAGGTCAGGCATAAGTTTAAAAATGTTCTTTTGACAGAAGTTAAGGGGGTTTTGGTTTTAGGTGATGTTCTGGCCGTAGTTAGGAAGAAGAATGGGCTTCATTTGACTGTACAGGACAGGACCTGGAGTGATCTTATGCTTGAGAATGGCACATGGAGCGATCCTATGCGTGAGAATGGCATAGACATTGGATTGAATAGTAAAGGAATTAATGGTGCAAGGATGCAAGGCATATTTGAGAGTGTTTATGGGAACCAGCTGTGGACTTCGCTAGACAAAAGGGAGAAGGAGATGAAATTGGTGAATAGTGGGGTAATACTTGGCAGGATCCAGCCCGTTAGGCGTTTGGCCAACGCTATGATGACAGAGATTGTGAGAATTGCATTGCAGAGAAAGAGTAGGAATCCATTCCCAAACAGTGTATTGCTTACATATCTATTCAAAAGAGCTATGTGGGGAAGAAGGTAATCGAGAATGTTCACACGGTTGAGAATTTGGATTCTATTGTGCATTCCTTGGAACAGACTAAGCAGAAAGATTTGTTTTTCAGAAAGAAAGCTTCTCCTTACATAATACTTGAAGGGTATGTAAATTTGGTTGGAAGAGCCAATATGATCGCTATGCTTTTGGATGACATTTTCTCATCACAAGCAGATGCGGTGGCTTATGAGGACTGTGTTTTGGCAGATGCCAGATATCAGAAAACCAGATAAAACAATCGTTCGGTCAGCATTGATTTTATGGTGGAGCATGTTATCAGTTTCGTATTGGGATTTTTTCAAGATTAAGTTGGCTTTGCCATTGTACAGTGTATAGTGCAAATGACAGAATCTCCATTTATGTAGAACCAATTCCATTTCCTCTATCTTCCAGTCCCTCTATCTTGTCTTTTTTTGAACCCATGAACAAGATTGGATGATTGTATCACTATAAAGAATAATAATACTGCTCCCCAGAGTTGTTGGGAACCTTCTGTCTAGATGAAATTTCTTCTGTTCTTACTACCTTTCTTCTGTTCTTGCTGCCTTTTTTCTGTTTTGTTCTGGCTCTCTTCTTTCCCTGTTTTTTCTGTTTGTGCGGTCGAGGATAGACTGATGAACGCGTTTCATTTTTTTAATGAATGATTGGTACCTACCTTAAAGATGCATCCTCAAAATGAATTTTATCCCCATTTGAAAACACAATGAAGTTTTATTATTACTATCAAAATATTACACAGGCAATGTAGAACACCCAAATCTTATGTAAATTTTGCAGACTACACTGGCTGAATTTTAGTAGTGTGTAAGTTGTCAGCTATGAAATCAGATGGTTTAATTTTAAGAAACTTCGCTTCTGAAGGTTAAAGATGAATCCTCAGAATAAAGTTTGTCCCCATTTGAAAACACTGAATTTTTATTATGACTGTCAGAAGATTACACTGGCAATGTAGAACGCCCAAATCTTATGTAAATTTTGCAGAGTACACTGGCTGAATTTGAGCAGTGTGTAAGCTGTCAGCTATGAGATTAGATGGTTCAATTTTAAGAAACTTTGCTTCTGAAGGTTTTCCATGTTGCAAATGTCAGGGTATCACTTTTCTTGCTCAGAGTATGCAAACTATTAATGGGTTTGGAGAGCTTTAACGCTCGACTTCAAAGTGAGCTCCCTGTTAATCTTAGCAGGAGTGTATTATGTTAGGAGGGACTGTTGAAGCCCAGTTATTTCAGTAGCCTGAAAACCAACTGGGTACATGCAAGAAGCTGCAGATATGAACTTTGGGAGGTATGCTTTGTTTTACAGCTGAGTAGTTTTAATTAATCATGGCTTTTGGTGGTTTTTATCCATTAAAAAAAATGATGGGCATAGGCGTAAAAGCAAATGTGAAACAACTCTGCAGCTTTTTTCTGAAACAGCAAAGCCTTTACCTTCTTTACCTTCTAATGTTTCTTTTGGTATAGTCTATCCTTGTGGAATTAAGGGAGTTGTTCGAGTCACACTTTAGGATATCATATAGATCTTAATTTATAAATCATGTAGTACACTTGACTAGGGAAAAGTACATATTCAGAAAATGCCATTTGAACCAAGAATTTCAGTGTGGCAGAGTTTACTTAGGGCCTATGGAATATATGGAAATATCAAGTATAATATCTTCTTGAGTTGAAACCTCGTGACTTTGCTATATATGTATCACTTTCAAACATCTATGTTGCAGCTAACATGCCTGAAAATGTAGCAAGGGTCAGCAAAATGATGACAGACTATGGTTTGAAAAAGGATCTTGGGCAAAATTGGACTGACGTAAATAACACTGTGCATGAATTCATTTTAGATAACTCACACTTCCAGGCAGAAGAAATATATAAAATGTTGGAGAGGTTGTCTAACCAGACGAGGGATGTAGGATATGTACCCAATAGAGGTTTTGTTCTACATGATATTGAAAATGAATAGAAAGAAAACTCTCTTAGCCACTACAGTGAGGTGTTGGGTACTACTTTTGGGTTCATTAAAGCAACTTCAGGAGCATGTATCTAGATCTTGAAAAAATCTTGGCATGTGTGGGGACTGCCACATTGATACTAAGTTTATCTCCAAGATTGTTAGCCATGGAATCATAGTGAAAGAGGCTACCCACTTTCATCATTTCAAGAATGGACTCTACTCCTGTGGTGATTATTGGTGATATTGATTGAGGCATGAAATAGATCATATGATGTTTAGGCAAAAAAATGGTTATGGATAATTTTTTGTGCAATGTGAAGTTTGCATGGAGGACGTATTATGAATAGATCACTGCCTCAAAATATTAGTGATATGCAGGAACAAAATATTTAATTCTTGACATGTCTCATTTGAAGATGAGTCCAATACGATATTTTGCGATATGTTTAATTACATTGGAGAACAATTCAAGGTATTCTATGCAACAAAAGAAATATGTTTTAAGAGCAAGTTCCAACAGTGTGGATATATATATATATTATATATATATATATATATATATATGGGAAATAAAATAAATGCAATAATCAGGGATCAAGGTACATGAGTCCTTAAAATAGATTACTACATTTTTTTATGTCTGAATGTAGTTATATCCAAAATTCAGTGTATCAGCGGGAATCCCAAAGGAGCAAATTATTAGTCTCTCTTAATAAGTTTTCTAAAATTGAGGCTCTACTCCTGCCAGAAAACAAAATGAGAAAAGCCTTGAGTATCTTCATCCATCTCACATATCATGAAACCTCATCAGATTGCTAGAATTCAATTTATGTGTGAGAGTATAGATGGATCAAGTTGGTAGCGTTGTTGGCCAGTTGATGTACTAGAAGCTCAATTGAGTCGTTTTGGTAGTCATGCTTATGCTTAGGTGAAAAAAACATGCATGTGGGCACACTTGAATTGTGGGGAGACAAGACTTTTGCTTTAATGTGTTTGCGTCCAAGGATGGATGTATTACACATATCAAAACTAGAAGTGTAGATTTATTGGTGTGTGTGTTTGATGGTATTGGAGCAAAGCTGCAAAAGTGAGTTTCTTAAGTAGTCATGTTACATGTATATGTTTGAGTGGGAGCAAGATGCAATTGGGTATCCTTAAATTGTGCAAACCGATGAGCCTAAGATTCTGCTGCATTTACTAAACCGAAATGACATCTAGGTCCTTGGTGCAGTTGATGTTGCTAGAGCAAAGGTGACTTGCTTCGGTAGTTATGACCATGTCGAGGTGGAAGAAAGATGGAAGTGGGTTTTAGAGACATAGGACACGCTCTGACATATGTTGATAAGCCTAAGATTCTATTGCATATACTAGAGAAATAAAGTAGAACTTACCCTAGATGATTTAGTCCTATTTGAGGTATAGGATTTGTCGTCAGATTAGATGCAGGTTACTTAATTAAGTACTATTTGTTGCTTCGTTGATGGGATTGTGAGTTCAGAACTTTAGATCTAGATGCAGGAGTTTCTTTCCTTCATGGTTGTTGTATTGGGCATCTAACGTATTCACAAGGGAATTAGCAAGAGGGCAAGTAAAAGAGCCAAGTCGATGTTATTGATGGTGAAGTTTCTTACTTGTATTGCATTCTTCATAGGATTCGTTTTTGGAAATTGTTTTGAAAAATATGTCTTAAAGTTGGAGTTACAATGCATAACATGGACTTCCTTTAGCTTAAGTGTTAATTTGGAGAGTTATCTATCCAAGTTTGTCTACCCCTTTTCTTCATCATGCATATTAAGAACAATTAGCACTCATATATAATAGTGTTCCATGGGGATGCCTCCCTAATGATGCCCCTCACCCTCTCCCCTCCCATGCTCCTATGATAGGGGGATGCTTGGGGAAATGTTTCCCCATGACCCCTTGTTAGATATATGTTGGGAAACACAAAGGAAAAATTTCCCAGTGTGGGGGGTGTGTTCCCCTAGGAAAGGGTTGATTGTTCCCCAAAGAATTGGTTGCTTCTAGGCATTCCCCAAATTTTTTCCTATAAAGGCTTAAGAACTAAAAAAAAAAAAAAAAAAAAGAAAAAACACAAAAACAATATGTAAAATTACCTTATCTCACTTTTGCTTTTATTTTCCTTTTATTCACTTTTATTCCTTGATGCTCATTTTATTTACAATGTTCATTGTCCATTCTTGATTTTCAGTTTTAACATTGTTGATTTTCAGTTTTAACTTTTGAGTCTTGACTCTAGACATTGATGACCTTAGACCGAGTCTTTGATTTTTCACTCTTTGCTATTTTTGAGTTTGAGTAATTTCAATTTACTATTTTAGATTTCAGTTTCTGCTATTTTTTAAGTACATTTACTATAATAACATCACTATTTATCTTTCATTTATTGTTTATGAATCAATGTATTTCATTGTTGAACCTCAATCTGAGTCATGTTTATATCATTTACCAATTTGAATTTAGTACTATTTTACTATTCACTGTTTAGTATTTGCGTTGCATAATGATGAATTTGCATAGGATGAATTTTTATTGTTGGGATTTGGGGACCCTTATGCTAGGTCCTTGACCTCCCCCCACCCCCTTGAGTTCCCCAAAAATTTGTGGGTGCTTCCACATGTACCCCATGTGTCTCCTCGCTTTTGCACTCCCCCATCTGGAAACTCACTGGAACATTGATATATAACATTACAAGGGAACCATTAGCACCATTCAATTTGGATATCTTTGGGTGAGCAGCTGTGACTAAGGGATGTCTATTTCGCCAAAATTTACCAAGATTTGAATTACAAGGGAACTATTAGCACCATTCAATTTGGATATCTTTGGGTAAGAGATTGTGACCAAGGGGTGTCTATTCTACCAAAGTTGTGCAAGATTTGCATTTGGCACCAATCATTGTCGTGGACATTGGCACACACAAGCATAATCACAAGATTTAGCATGTCACTTAGTATATTTGAACCTTGGTGGTGGCTATATTAGCTACCTGCTTACATTGACCGGAGAAGCCACCATTGATAGATCAATGAGTGTTTTATACTTGGTTTATTGCCTTTTTAATTTCTTGCTCTCCTTCAAAGTCTCATTCTTTAAATTTATTGTTTATTCAGTTCCTAAATGTGGTACACTAGTAAGGGCACGTGAAGTTCAGGATTGGCATACAGCCCTTTTAAATGTCATGGTGAACGCCCGATATTTTTTGGTTTACTTCATACCAAACATGCCAACGCATCCATGAAGAAACTATTTTTCCTCATATGGTTCCCTAACATTGTGACAGAGTTAGGCATGTAGTTAAACATATTTACTTATGTGTCTGTCAATCTGTAAAAATACTTTTTAGAGTAGTACTAGCCTATCAAAAGTGAAAACACTTGTGATGTTATATGACAAATGGCATTTCTATCACACATAAGGCATATACATGAATCATTCTTTTCTTAGACAATGCTCTGTTAGTCTAGGATTATGTGGTTTTTGGTGTGTGGACAGTCGGTAAGGATAAATATTTTTAGAGTTTGCAAGCAATTCCAATAAAGTGGTGATTGCTAGATGTGTTTTTAGCATAATAGTTCCCTGTGTTGAAAGTGTTACAATGTAAATGAACACAAATTATCTGCTTTTTTGAATTATATATGATTGAAAAACATGTTGAATATTAGGAAATAGATAATTGTCTACTTGTTTAACATGAATTTATTGTTTTATTTTTCAAGTTTTTGAAGTGTAAAAAATGGTGCAAAAGTGGCATTTATGCATTGAATTGTCCTGCTTTCCAAATCCAGGTCGAGTAGTTATTAAATTCATCCTTTACAATATGGAAACAAATCATTTATTTCATGGAAAGAGAGAAGTGCCTAGAATTATGACAAACAATGAGGCATATTACATTGCCCATGTTGAAGGACTAAAGGAGTCAAAACGACATGATGTCAATGATATTGAAGTCTTCACCAACTCGGAGTTGCTATGTAATCAAATGAAAGGCATCTATCGGGTTCAGAAGGAAAATTTAAAACCTCTTCATAAGGAATCAATAAATTTGAGTTGTCAATTTCAACATTTTACCATCAATCGCTCTGTAGATATTGAAAACATGTCGAGAATAGAAATTAGTTTAGATTCTTTGCATTATTTTATAAAATCTGGTTAAATATAGGGTAGTTTTGGTATTTTGACATTGCTGTAAATTATGTCTGAGCTTAAAGAACTTAAATTTTCAAAATTTTGATAAGGATCTTAGAGGCATCTTCATAAGCATCACTCTGTTTGTGTGATAAAATAAGCTCTCACATCACAAACACCAAAGAGTGCATGCGATTACATTCAATGATACAACTGGTCCTTTCCGAAAAATGTCCAAGCCATGTAGTTTCGAAGATCGTAAATGTTTAAACAAGATGGCAAAAAGTTTATTAAAGAACTTCAAAAATATAATTCTGACTTTGTTATTGTCAAATTAGATTTTCCATTCAAAATACAAAATTCAGGTATTGTTGAAAGTAATCAAATCCTTTCTGCAATCTTTAGAAACCTGAAAATCAATTTGTCTAACACTGTCCATATTGTTAACAATTTTAATATGATGTGATAGTTATGAGATCTTATGTTTTACAAGATACCAAAAGTTTCATGACAGGATTAAGAAAGTGCATCATATATGGATTCTATTTATATTTCAACTATTCTTCTCATAATAAGGAATGAAAACAATTAAGAGAGAGTAAATCAAGAAGAATCAAGGGCAACACTAATTTTGTTGTTCATTCTCAAACTATTTATGAGAAAGTGAAACTAATGGTGAACACAAACCATAAGCATTATGGGTGATACAAATTCTTCCATCATGATCTAAGCAATATAAATATTAACACCACAAGCCTGATTAATGATAAAATCGTTTCAATGATAGTCCAAGCCACATAAAGTTAATTACTATTTCAGAGAGACATCACCAGGTACTTCATTCATGCAATGATTGCATAGCAAACACTATCTTACCACTTATTACACATGCAAGATTGTATTGCAATCATTAAATATTACAAACTAGTAAACCATCTTATTTCATACGCTTAGAGATCATTCTAACCTCCCTCAAAATTCAATTTATAGCCAAAAACTTACCTTTAAGAAATATGATAGATATGACAAACATATACATTATGATTGCAGAACATGATGACAATATTCAGCTAGAGCCCATATGGGGAAGATATTATGGTAGGTAGCATAAAGGAAGGCTTAGCAGACTTGAAAGACCCATAAAGAGAGGTCTGAAGATATGAAATGGTACAAAATCTGAATAAACTTGTCAATAAAGGGGAGTGCTCAATACAATGAAAACTATCAATATAAGTTAATGATGTGATACTTTTATACAAATGAGATAATGCAATAATATTTCCCCATGTAAACACTAAGGGGTGATGTTAGAATTACTTGTACGTAGATACCTCTCTACTTGCAATTGGTAAATGGAAAATTAGGTAATTGAAAACACATAAGATTGAAAATAGGTTTTACTAATAAGGGAATAATTTTCTTTGTTACCAATTCAACACGAAATGAACTAAAGATAGCAAAATGTTCAAAAACATCTAAAAATAGCATAGGTTCATGGCTCTGCAATTATTAACTTGCCGAATCTTCAATCTTTCTTCATAAGTACTCGATTAAACTTCCAAACTAACTACAACTACAAATCAAGTTTAGTTAGCAGTATATTCATGGCCACAAGTTTTCAATATAAACAAAGGCTATATTCCAAAGCTGTAAATATACAAAACTGAATGTAACAATTTTGAAGTTCCTGGTAACAGGCATTCTAATTGCAAGGCTATTGCTGCTCAATAGCCACATCACAAGCCATGCTAGAATGAATTAAAGTGACATTTATGCTCTTTGCTAGCAAAACGGGCTGTAATTTTCCCAATTCCTTGCTTATCCATTTAGTGACTTCTTTTGGCACATGAAAGTGCTTACATAAGATACTCCCATGACATTGAAAAGAAAGTGGATGCTAAAGAAGATGTAGGTGACTCCCCTCCATATGTTTTGACATACTTTGGGAATTCACTTCCTGATGAGAAACATGTAAGCTTGTTTCTCTGTTGTGTAGATTTCACTGGAGACCCTACTGGCGAGCTTTCTTCCGTATCAGAGTAGGTACGCATTGTTAAACGTCCATCCAAATAATCTACAATTGGTGAATCTTGTACATTCACTTTATATAGATCAGAAGCAGTAAGGCCAGATTCACTAGTCCACTCACTAGCACGTCCTCTGCCATTTTTGTGCTAATATTCTCAGGTTCTAATGCCCATGAAGCACTTTGGCTACGAGGACTCCAAGGAGCATCCAGTTCATATCTTTGGTCCCTTTCAGCTCTCTACCATAGAAAAATTGACAATTTGTCAGGCTCTCCTCAGCATGCTTTGAATCTCTAGTCTCAACGGGTTCTTATTAGAAAAACAGATCTCACCCTAGAGTGAAAGATGTACCTTTTCCTGACTATAACTTTTCTACCTCGTATGGAAATTCCATGGAGTCCACTGGGAAAGCAAGGGCCTTCAACTGCTTACTAAGAACAAGTATGGTTTCCTAGCACTCTGCAAGCTTCCTTGCAGCTGCAGCTATGTTCTTTTCCTGAAATTATAGTTAAGTACAAGTTACTCCACTGCTATAGGACTTTAACAAACATTATTGCAAGTGCTTAGGGAGAATAGATAAGAAGGGAAAGCTGTAAAACCAACACCTCTTAATAGTTTATGTTAGGAACTGAAAACAGTGCCAGGACTATTATACATTAGTATAACCATAAACTTTCCTTCTGTAGAATATAAAAACACTAGATGAGATTGAAAATTTATGAAAAAGTAGAGAATGCTCTGTATTGCATGAAAGGGTTCCTCATTTTCAGATTAAGCTTATCATCTGCACTAAAGAAATATGGTCGCCTCTCCACTGACCTATAAAAGAATGAGCCTCGTTAACCTATATAAGATCAATGAAAATTTTCATTGGCATCACTGATTTCCATTTTCAGATGTGTTAAATTTAGAGTGATGATCCCTTTTAGAGATTGAAATAAGTTTCAAGGTTGTCAGGGATGTTTGTATGAGAATTAGTATCAGGTTACTATCTAATTTTATCCTTTATTTAGATAGTTCCCACTGGATGAAGGGAAGTATCATTTGTGGTTGTGCACTTAATAGTCCAAAGTTAAACTATATTGTGTTTTCAAACCTTTTCAAATGTACTTTTTTGTTTTCTAACTGAGCTGGAAAAACAAATCATCCATCCAGCAGACATTCACACAATATATTTTCCTTAAAATCTCATAGGAAATATGGAATGATGAGTATCAATGTAACTCTGAATGAGCAGTGTTGTCATTAGCTTTCCACATGACTGTACTGGTATCCACTCCTCATAGCTCAATAAATTGTGAAACAAAAGGGTAAAATGTGTAATGAAAAATTTCAATGCGCATCTGAAGTAAAAAAATAAGAAAAGAAAGTGCTCAAAGTGAACAATGATTTCTTCAGCACTTATAGGTGGTTAATATTAAATAGTAAATACCTATCTCTTCCTTATATCCTCCTCCAGAATTGCATGTTTGGAATATTCAAAATCGTGTTCCTTTCTGTGTGATCATGGACAAATACAA
This sequence comes from Pinus taeda, assembly GCA_000404065.3. Classification (NCBI taxonomy): domain Eukaryota; kingdom Viridiplantae; phylum Streptophyta; class Pinopsida; order Pinales; family Pinaceae; genus Pinus; species Pinus taeda. The sequence goes on along the minus strand of APFE031325294.1, from coordinate 5,396 downwards.
CTAGGATTAGAACAAATACTCTAGAAGAAAAACCACCTAAGTACATACTAAACGTGTGGGGAGGATCCTTATAGTGCTTCACATATCTTTCCAAATAAACATAAGCCTGCAATGAAAATGAGTTTACAGCAATGCAGTATTTAAGAGAATAACTATAGCCAGTAATGTCTTTCCAAAACTCTCGTATCGAATACATTTCTCACATATAAATTGAATTCTAGCAATATGATGAGGTTTCGTGATATGTGAGATGGATGAAGATACTCAAGGCTTTTCTTCATTTTGTTTTCTGGCAGGATTAGAGAATCAATTTTAGAAAACTTGTTAAGAGAGACTAATAATTTTCTCCTTTGGGATTCCCGCTAATACAGTGAATTTTTGATATAACTACATTTAGACATAAAAAAAATGTAGTAATCTGTTTTAAGGACTCCTATACGTTGATCCCTGATCATTGCATTTATTTTATTTCCCTTTTTTTGATATATATATATATATATATAGATATCCACACTATTGGAACTTGCTCTTAAAACATATTTCTTTTGTTGCATAGAATACCTCGAATTGTTCTCCATTGTAATAAAACATATCAAAAAATATTGTATTGGACTCATCTATCACTAATATTGTGATAAAGTGAACTATTCATAAGACGTCCTCCATGCAGACTTCACATTGAACAAAAAATTATCCATGACCATTTTTTTGCCTAAATATCATATGGTCTATTTCATGCCTCAATCAATATCACCAATATTCACCACAGGAGTAGAGTCCATTATTGAAATGATTGAAGTGGGCATCATCTTTCACTATGATTCCATGGCTAATAATCTTGGAGATAAACTTAGTATCAATGTGGCAGTCCCCACACATGCGAAGATCTTTTCAAGATCTAGATACATGCTCCTGAAGTTGTTTTAATGAACCCAAAAGCAATAACCAACACCTCACTGTAGTGGCTAAGAGAGTTTTCTTTCTATTCATTTTCAATATCATGTAGAACAAAACCTCTATTAGGTACATATCCTACATCCCTCGTCTAGTTAGACAACCTCTCCAACATTTTATATATTTCTTCTGTTGAGATTTTTTCTGTTTTAGTCAAAATAGACAAAATCCCAGTGTGTGACAACAATAGAAAATCTGTTGCTAGATTATCTCCAGGTTGTTGGGAGCAAATTAATGCATCCTAAATTTGATGTGAGAGCAGTTAAATTCTCTCTACTATAAAATAGGTTGTCATACGGATAGCTGGGAGAGAGTGTGTGAGGATTTCTTGATGTAATCTCCAATTTGTTTAATATATTCCTGATGCCTATGTTTGGTGGACGTAGCCTAGATTGGTTGGGTGAACCACATTAAAGCTGTGTCTTATGTGCTTGTTGATTTATTCTGCTGTGTGTTTAATCAATTTAATGTGCACCTGATTCAACAATTGGTATCAGAGGATGTTGGAGGTGCTGTGCTGGAGTGCTGAGGGAGTTTGATGGCTGTTGTGTGGAGGCAGTGCGGCTGAGTGAAGACCAAAGCCTGTTGCTAGAGGCCGAGAACCTGAGTGAAGACCAAAGCCTGTTGCTGGAGGCCGAGAACTGATTCTGTTCAGATTGCGTGGAGGCCTGTACATTGCTGTTGGTGCGTCTGCCGGGAGGTATGCATGCTTCATGTTTTTTGGTGCTGCCATATATGCGATTAGAGGAGTGCAGATACGCCAGGTACAGACTTATATAATGTATTTTATATGCTCTGCGCGTATGTATTCTCTGCGGCATGGATATATATGAAAACTGTGTGGGGATGGTGATAGAATTATATTAAAATGGCGTGGTTTTGTTAAAAACACTTGCGTGGGTATATATATATTTCCAACGTGTGGGAATATCTATTAAACAAAAAAACAAAACAACATGTATATATGTTTTTTGAAAACGGTGTGTACAGATTTTATAACCGGCGTGGATATATATGGTTTTACCTTGATACCTGCGTGGCTGTTAAGTTCTACTTTGCTGTGCGTGGATATGGGTTTTGCCAAACAGCATGTATATGTATTTTAATAAACAACATGGAACTGTAACCGTACAGCGTAACCTGTGTGGGAATATTTTGCAAACAGCGTAAATAGTTTTTTGGCAACGACGTTGATATAAAACTATGGTGTGGTTTATTATATGCGCTGTGTAAATATGTGAAGTTTTTGTTTGGTTTGCTGTGAGCGCCGGTTTCCGGAGGAGCTATATATATAAATTTTTATATATATTTGCTGGCTGTTTAAACAATTAAAAATAAAGGAAAATTGAATAAAGACAGTTCTAATATCAATGCAACGGGCAGTTTTTTTTTGGAAGAGGCACAGGTATAAAGGCATAGGCAATTTTGTTTTTTAAATTGCTGGTATTTCAAATTGAAATTGGAGATTATTGTATTTTTTGCTGATACAAGATGGCCAAAAATCAAAGTGCCCGATTCGAAATTGAGAAATTCAATGGCAAGAATAATTTTGAGATCTGGAAGGTGAAGATGCACGATCTGCTGGTTCAACAAGGTGTGGCGAAAGCACTGTTGGGGAAAAACAAAAGACCTGTTTCTATGACGGAGGATGAATGGGATGAGATGGATGCTAGAGCTCTGAGCGAAATTCGGTTATGTCTGGCGGATGATGTTTTGTTTAACATTGTGTCAGAGAAAACCGCTGCAGGGCTATGGTCGAAGCTTGAGAAGCTCTACATGACAAAATCTTTGACAAACCGAATTCTCCTGAAACGGCAGCTTTACAGTTTGCGGATGAAAGAAGGTACCTCAATTGCTGATCACCTGAATGTTTTTAATACCTTGTTGGTGCAATTAAACAGTCTAGATGTAAAATTTGATTCAGAGGATAAGGCGATAACTTTATTATGTTCTTTGCCTGAATCCTGGGATCATTTTGTTACTTCCATAAGTTTTAGTACATCAGATATTCTTGAGTTTGACGATGTTGTTGGAGCCTTGTTGGCTGAGGAGACGAGGAAGAGGTCGAATGTAGACACATCTACATCAGAGGTAATGATGGCTAGAGGTCGCTCACGAGAGAGACACTCCGGGGGAAAGCATAGCGACTCTCGTTCAAAGTCCAAAGGAAAGAAGCCAAAGGTGAAGTGTTGGCATTGTGGCAAGGCTGGACATCTGAAAAAGGATTGTTGGAAGCGAAAGCAGGCTGATAAAGAGGGCTCTTCGACAGAAAATAAGGAAGCCAATACCACAGATACAAGTTCAGTTTCAGGTATGAGTGATGAGGTATTGTCTGTTAATGCTTCAAAACATGATCAACATTGGTTGTTAGATTCCGGGGCATCTAACCACATGTGTATACATAAAGATTTGTTTAAAACATATAGATCAATTGATGATGGTGTTGTGTACATGGGTAATGATGTAACATGTAATATTGTTGGGATTGGAAGCATACAACTACAAATGTTTGATGGCACAACCAAAATATTA
>APFE031325278.1:3309-18138 GCA_000404065.3 Pinus taeda | reverse complement strand
TATCAGAAAAATATTTCCAATTGCGTAATCATTCAAGGTATTTTAGTTAATCTATCTACATAGTAAATTAGAGGGAAACTAATGTGCTTCCCATCAGAGGTAAAGTTTGTGAGTTTCATGAAAATAACAGACAGATATCTAACCTCCTCTACACCAAATTAACCTATTCTAATTGGTTACCACAACATGGAATTTTGTAGAATTAACAATGTCATGACTAACATATCTTTTCACATATGTTACCCATCTTGTAGATTTTAAATTTGTAGATTAAATATGAAAACATATTCTTAATAAAGACATATAATGCATAATGGAACACACACACATTAACATAGATATTTTACCTTGGAAACCCAAACTAGGAAACTAGATTTTTTTTTTAAGGATATATGCTTTCTTTACATCATTACAATACAATATTTATGTCATGTGACATCCATAAGCTTCAAATCCATTTGCCTTGGATTATAATACAACCATACTTCCTTAAACGAAACTGAAAAAACATGGGTTGGACCAACATGCACCACAAAACTACTTGTTGATGGGTAGAAATGACCTCACCAACATTGAGGAGACCACCCAGTCAAAGCCCCAAATCAAACTCTTTTTCATTAGGTATGGTGGTTATGACTGGTTATTTATTGGGCCCAACTACCTGCAAAAATGTTTCTCCAACATATGGACACTTAGGAAGGTGAATGGAAAGTGATTGGCTAACAAGTATAACCCAAGTGCTGATATTTTGTACTAACTAGAATGATAATGAATAATCTGAAAAATTAGATCTCTAAAATTATATCGTTGATTAAAGCAATTAAAAGATAATTAATTCAATTAAATAGTTAATTGAATTAATTATTAAATACAGTCACATGCAATTATACTGCAACTCACACTCGTAATGAGTAAAAGAAATACATCAATAGTGATAACATTTCAATCAATTGATCATGATTAAGTAATACAATACATAAATTCAGATTCCACAATAAGTTAAAAGAAGACAACTAATAAAAGTATCATTATTTCCTTGCTCTTCATCGATATGGAATCCAAAAAGCAGCTCAATTTAAATTAAAGAAAGAGTGATGCACAATAGTTTAATAGAGCCCTTCCTTACAAACATTTATAACCCCTTGACATGGCTTTAAGACAATCTTAAATAGTTTTTTGAAATATGAGAGAAATAACAAGAAGTATGATATTCTCTCAAATAAAGAGAAACAAATTTGAAATAAATAAGAAGTAGCTTCAACAAGAAAACTAAAAGGATATCATTCTTAAGTTGGTGAAATTGCTGGTGAAGACTAATTAAAACATTCCCAATAAGTGTAGATTCTGAGAATATTTCCCAACACAAGAGGTGATTATAGATGAATGTGGAATTAACAACTTATAATTTGAGTTTCAATCATAGGTAACATTTGAATAATATGTTCATTAAGAACCTTGGTGCTCTGAAATTCACTGAAAGGTTTGATGAGGATCCCCCAAAACACTTCAAAGTTGACTAGAGTCAAATGGTAAATTCTTTTGTTGAACTCATTTATGCTTTCTTGTATTTCGAGCTTTAATTTGTCAGCCTCAGAGAGAGAATCATTAGTGTGTACAATAGACATCCAAGTCTGTTTCAATGACTGCATAGTTGATTGAATGAGTGAGTCTCGCAATTTTTCTACATTGTGTACCATGGGCTTGAGAGTGTGTAGTTGGGCTCTCTGTGAATGAAATACAAGATATTTTTGTATCTTCAAAATAAAGGGTAGGATGGAGGAATCCCTATCTAGATCTCATTTCCATTGCAACAAATATTTGAGTTTATTCCTGGTATTATTAAACAAACTTTTTATTTCATAAAAATCATTAATTAAAGGATCAACTTGTTTTTTCATAACTTTAAATTTACCCAAGTGCTCACAGAATTGTAATTGAACATGTTGAAGAGTTTGGTTATTACAAAGTATTGAAGATTTTGGTTATTACAAAGTACCTCATGTTTGAACTTGATCAATTTGATGAAAGTTTCCTCTGTGACTTTATTTTTTTTCAACAAGTCATTTAATTAAGCATCTTTCTACTTAATTTTTTCCTTTGACTAAGCTTTCACTTTAGAAACCTGATCATTTAATTGTGTTCTTAGCTTTGACTGCTCCTGCTCCAAAAGGAATATTCTTTCATATTTTTTATTGATAAATTCCTTGACCTTAGTTTCCTTATGAATGCTTGCATTAGCATAAGTTCCAGCATATTGTGGTAACTCCTCGAAATATTCATCTAGAGTAGAGGAATACGTTTTCCAAATGCCTTCAAGAGCTTTTGTTGTGACTAAAACTATAGGAATACTTTCTCTCTCTAAAATATTTTTCTTCTTTTTTTTATTCTTTAAATAGATTGTTTCTTAGGTAGTAAAATACTTCTATTGGAGGCATTTGTTGAAGTTTCAATTCAATTTCATCCTTTAGTTGAGAAACTTGCTCTGGATAAGGAAAGATATTGATAGGAGTTAAAACAATAATATTTGGATTGGATAGAGTAGTGTTTGTCACAACAGAAGAATATATTTCCATCTATTATACATTAGTAACATGTATAGACAAAGCACCATAAACTGATTAGGCATGCATGGAGTTTGAACCTGAGTCACAATTGTCGAGATTGACTGACTATACAACTTCCATTCATCATCTAATCCAAGTTCGAAAATTAATTTAGGAACATTCTCCTTATAAGGATCATTTTTCTCTGAAATAGTTTCCTTCCAATGAACAAATTTCTCAACAACCTTTTCTTTTGTAGGATTAATAATTTTATCTTTAGGCTTCTTTATCAAGGATTTATTTTGAGGAGATCCATAGTGACTAGTGACCATCTAAGTAGGAACTTATTTTGGCTAGACTTTCTTCATAGGAATCTCTAGATGAAAATCCTTTGGTCTAATAAACTCTGTTGTGGTAGACTTCATAGTTTCACTTGACATAGAAGGACTAGATGCTTGTACTACAACCCTTTCACTACCAGGTGATTGTAAGATAGGAGGAAATGTGACCCTCTTGTTGTATCTATAGATTATAAAATCATGCCGAAGATTGGGAGGTAGTTCATTTAATTTTTATAGAACTTCTTGATAAGAGGATGCAGATTTTAATAAACCATAAAATGCATACTTTTCATAGACATATGTTTTAAGACCAGATGATCTAGTGACTTTTTCCGCCTCTTTCTTATGGTGTTGTGGTTTAAAATGGATTGTGGCCAATTTGAGAGATTCAAAAGGAATAAGTTTTTTTTCTTCAAAATGGTAATTTATAATAGAATAAAGACCCACTCAGATAGGAAATTTAGGCCAAACCCTTTTTGTTTCCCTTTTGTATTTAGGAGTAATCCCCATACCAAATATTTGATATGATACTTGCATAGTAGCTTGTCTAGAACATACATAGGAAGAGCATGGGGGGGAAGAAAGACATCCCAAAACCTTGATATAGGTGAAGGTTTCTTCACAGTACCAATGGTTACCCCAACTGCCAATAACCCTACACTACTCCACACACGCACACACAACTCCATATTTTCTTCAAATTTAACATTGTTTCATGAACCCTTTAACATATGAAGTCCATATAAGAATATGATTTTTTCTTAATAAGTGCCATCACAGATTTTTCTCTCACCTTCCAATATTTTCCCCTTTTCATCCAATTACATATTCTTCCATTTAAAAAATGGTGCAATGGGTAGGCCAAATAGGAATTTAAAAAATGAACACACATTCCTCTAAACTTTATGTGCAATCGATATGAAATTATTTCATAGTGCAGTTAAAAATATTGTAGGTGTTGCAAAATAATTTTGTAACACCCCAAAAAAACTATATTTCAAATTTCAGGAAGCTGAAATGACTTGTTTCATTTCCTAATCAATTCTCCACGGCCTTGAAATTTATTATTGACACAAATAACGACTTCATAAGCCTTTGTTTCTTAGGGTTGTACACTAACTCAAATTTACCATACAGAGAATAAATCTAAAATGGTATTGGACTGTATAAAAGAAAAACAACAAGAAACATAGTGCCATGTTTTTGTTGTGGGATTCACACCACATAACCACACACTAACTGACCTAGAATGCATAGACACCTCCCCACAAGGTTTTGAAACAAAATACTAAAGAATATTCAACAACTACACATTAATTGAGGCCACCATATTCATATTTTCTTTCAATATGAACTCAACATACAATATACTAGCACCAACAACATATCAATAGCAGGTACTCAACTATCCATGAAAATAAAAGGCTTAATAACAATATACCATTGATACATAAAATCTACAACACATATATGGCATGACAATAGACCAAAAGCAGCAACACACATCAATATTAAGACCAACAACTTATATTCTAAACACATCAGCAACAAATATGAAAAAAATATAAAGTTACAACTTAAAAACATGATCACTCACATCAAATCGATCTCTGACCCATACACACATGTGTATATATGTTCAGATCCAAATTGCACTTGAACCAAAGCATCAATTTTCCCCAAAAACCAATAAATTCATTAACAATATATAGGCAGAGGAGTTAACAAACACAAATGCATATAAACATGTTACTCATTAATCAAATTCAAATATACATTAAAATTGGCCAGATATACAATGTGGGCCTATGCAACCCTGTCCTCTTTCTCACACACAACCTCTATCTTTTCTCCTCACTCGGGAGCTTCTCTTCCCTTCCTCCTCCACTTAAATATTCTTTGTATTTAAAAAGAAAGCTAACATGTGACAGCTAAGAGTCACAAGAGATGAATCTTTTCACCTTCTCCACAAATTAAGGGAAATTGAAAACTATATTTACATTAAGAGATAATTCCGCCAAATTACTCTAAAAATAAAATTCACTTCCTAGTGTAAATATTTACAATTTCTTACAAAAAAAAATTCAATTTCTCTTAGCATAATTATGTGACCATCCCATCACATCAACAAGCTTTGGTCCAACTTCACAAATCTATTGCTCAACCTATGCACCTGCATCAGACTTCTAAGGTATGAAAATTTATGACCCCATGATCATACACATCTAGTCTTCTCGTAACAACTTCAACTCGTGAGTTGCAACATGCCTTTATAGTAACAAGTCTCCACCTTGCTACACGATACCTCACCAAACTTTCTCTTGAGCTTGGACTTTTGGCATCTTCCTAGTCCTCTTCTTTGGAACCCTTCAAGCACTCCTTGCCATAGGTTGCTGCAAATCTCCTCACCTTCCTCTACTATCACCTACATAGTGAAAATTAAAAATATAATAAGATCTTTAATCAAATTGTACCTTCTTCTACTAGTTTTGTTGCGAACTATGACTTTCACTTATTTTTGACCTACTCAAACTTTCCAATACATTGCTAAAAAATTTCCTCAAAATCGTAGGTTGTTTCTTCATACAACCAATTATACCTTCCTTATTTCCTTTTATTAATATCATCTTCTAATTCAGTTCTTGGTCATATTAACTATCTTCTGTCTTCCTTCCAACTTGTATAACAAAACTTAGTGATTGTTTCTCCTCTCTACGCAAAAAAACAATTCAATTCTCTGTCCTTCATCTAGAACAACTCCCACATTGATACACCAAATGTTAAAATAAAAATAATCACGACATGTATCCTCCACTAACACCTCGACCATCATATGTTTATTTTCCACACAACTTGTGAGACTCTCAACTAGTCTCTCATCAAAATTCTCTTCCTGTTGCTCTTCATTTTCCAAATGACCCATGAGACTTTCAGCTAGTCTCCTTTTAGCATTATGATTCTCTCTCTCTCCAAGGTTTACTCCTTGTTTAAGTTCACAAAGAACTTCTTCTTCTTCAACAATTGTCCTTTCTTGCAAGTCAACTCCTTCGACATTTTCCTCCAACTAAGCATCGATCTTATGTTCAAACTCCTTGAGTTTCTCCATCATCTGATAATTTGATATTTGTCTCAACTTCACCTACAATAAATTCCATTTTACTTTCTTCTAGAGATTCCATCTATAAGCGTAGTCTTCATCATCTTTTTGTAGCATTCCTCTCAAAATATTTAGCTGTAATTTAATTTTAGCTACTTCTCTATCAAGTTTTTCCTAACTTGATCTACTACGACTTCTCTCTGAACCTTTACTATGGCTCTCAATAGTCATAAATATCCTTCTTTCATAATCTTCTCCCTACTCATAGTGAGTTGTAAACACGCTGAATCCATCAAATTGTTTGTAAATACCATACTAAGTCCTTCTATGCCTAGTATTCTCCTCATATTTTTGTTGACTCCTTCCTTTGGAATCTTCATCTGAGAACTCCTCTTCTAGCTTCTTCATGAAATTTACTCACCTTCTTCTTCTCTTTAGCCTCTTTTCATTATCAAGATGTCTTCAAACCTAGAAATTCCATCTGTATATGGATCAACTCTCCTTGACATGCATGCATCACCACTCTCACTTCATTTTACTTTTAGTTGTAATGTAACTCTAACATCCAATCTTTGTTATTTTGACTACATCACCAAAGATTGAACATGCTATGACATTCTCCAAAGAATGTAGTTGAGCTCTGATACTACTTGACGACATACCGAGTTACCCCAACTGACAATAACCCCAGGCTACTCTAAACACACACACAACTTTGTATTTTCATCAAATTCAACATTATTTCATGAAACCCTAATATATGCATTCCATATAAGAATATGATTTTTTCTTGATAAGTCCCATGGGAGATTTTTCTCTCACATTCCAATCATTTTCCCTCGTCATCCAATTACATATGCTTCCACTTAACAAATGGTGCAACGAGAAAACCAAATGGGAATTTCAAAACCGAACATGCAATCCTCCAAACATTATGTGCAATCATTACAAAATAATTTCATAGCACATTAAAAATCTTGTAGGCACTGTGGAATAATTTCGTAGCACCCAAAAAAAATTTACTTCAAATTTTAAGAAGCTAAAATAACTCAACTCGTTTCCCAATTAATTCTCAATGTCCTTGAACTTGGTTCTTGGAACAAATAATGACTTCATACACCTTTCTTTGTTTGGGTTGCACACTAAATCAAATTTACCAAACATAGAACAAATTTAGAAGGGTTTTGCACAATATAAAAAATAACCAAAAACAAATTGCTATGTTTTTTCTGATGGGATTCACATTACAGAACCATGCACTCACTAACCCATTATGCACAGACACCTCCCCATGGGGTTTTGAAACAAAGTAAAAAAGAACTGTGAAAAACTACAAAACGATTGAGGCCACAATATTCATATTTTCTTTCAATATGAATTCAACATACAACATACTAGCACTAACAACATATAGTTAGTAGGTACTTAGTTTTCCATGACAATACAAGGCTCAATAACAATATACCATCAATACATAATATCTACAAAACATATATGGAACTACAATACACTAGCAATAGTAACACACGTCAATTTTAGACCATCAACATATATTCTAGACACATCAGAAACAACTATGACAACAATATAAAGTTACATCTTCAAAACATGATCCCCAACATCAACTCGATCTCTGACACATACACACGTGTATATATATTCGCATCCAAATTTCACTTGAACCAAAGCATAAAATCGACCCAAAGACCAACAACTTCATTAACAATATATAAATAGAGTAGTTAACAAACACGGAGTAATATAAACATGTTACTCAATTATCAAATCAAATACACATTAAACCTGGCTAGATATACAATGTGGGCCTATGCAGTCCTAGCCTCTTTCTCACACACACTTAACCTTTGTCTCTTCTCCTCACGTAGTAGCTTCTCTTCCCTTCCTCCTCCACTCAAACACTCTTTCTTTTTAAAAACAAATCTAACATGGGACAACCAAGATTCACAATAGATGAAGCGTTTCCCCTTCTCCACAAAATAAGGGAAACTAAAAACTATATTTACATTAAGAAATAATTCCTCCAACTTATTTTAAAAATAAAACTCACTTCCTAATGTAAATATTTACAATTTCTTCAAAAAACATTTAAATTTCTCCCAACATCATCATGTGACCATCCCATCACCTTGACAATATATAGTCCAACTTCATCAAATCTAGTGCTTGGCCTATGCACCTGCATCATATTCTCCTAATTTTTGAAGAGAATCTATAGATTCCTGATAAATCCTAGGAGGTTTCTTATGAGATAAAGCTTCATGCATAAGAATCATCACATTATGATAGATGACGTAAAAATGTTGAAAATAGTTCTCTTCCCAAAGTTGATTGTGATAGATATGGATTGGGGGTGGGATCAAGAAGTGTCAATTTCCAACCCATATCTAGAAAGGTTGTAGACTAACAGATGACATCCATACTAAAAGTAGACATGTAGAATGGAGGATTGGGAGTGGATGCTTTGGCTTCTTGAAATATCTGACGTGTTGGACTATGTTATTTGATAACATTTTAGCCCAATTAAAACTAAAACCTTTTGCACCTCTTTGAATAATGAGAACCCAATCATGAGAGAAATTGTTGAAATTTATTCAACCAAACACACAACATAACAAGCATCTAGATGAAAAAAAGGATAACTAAGGGAAACAACAAGATATTCATGATTATGTTCTTCCTTATGATTTTTATGGGTGGTTCTCCGACCTTTTATTAAGGTAAGAAGCTTTTTGTAAAGGTTTGTACTTGCTTTTTGCATGAAACCAACAACAAAGGTTTTTTCAAAAGGCAGACTGGGATTAGGAAATTTGTAGGTACCTTGAATATCATTTGGCATGAAATACTTAATCATTATGCCCTTTGGAGTAATAATCCAACGCTTGAAATATTTTCAAAGTTGATGACTGATATAATTATCTTTGTATAAGGCATGATTCATGGTCTCACAGAAGCTTTATCCAACTTGAACCTTGTTGCATCAACTAATCTATATTTTGGTTCAATATTTCTCTCAGTGGTATCATTAGGAACTATCGCACTGGTTTCTTGTTCTAAATCATATTCCAAATATTCTTCCATCAATTTACAATTTATGTGCCAGGTTGACACTCCGACATCTTGAGAAATGAATGTATCTGAATACAAACTCGTTTTTGTAATACTATTATCAAATTATTCCAGAATTGGACCTGTAGTTTTTGGGGGAGGCATCACTTTCCTTAGTTTTCCCATGAATGATGATTGCATAGAACGTGCAAGGGAATCCATTTTTACAGATTTGAGACTATTCGTAGAGCTAACTTATTGCATACAAAGGTAAAATTTATTATAATTTTTCGAAATATTAACCAAGTACTATTAAACCAATGCAAAGTAAATGTGAAATAACATAATAAGCATAAATGTAGGCACATTTGAATATACAATGTTTATCATCTGAATGTGCCAAATGACATGTATTAAATGGTGTATTTTAAGTGAAGTGTAATGATGTGGAGGTGTTGTCATGTTGGGAGAAACTAACCTAGATGAAATTCAAGTAATATAACTTCGGAAGAAATTTCTGGGAAATATCATCCCAATAATATGGTCGGGATAATGTGACTTGTGAGGTAAGCTTCTTGTGAAAGTTCCCTGGTTAATACTTCCCTAGGAGAAACCTTACAAGAAGAAACCTTCCCAGTTTAAAATGGTAGGGTTAAATCATATATTATTTCTGGGATATTATAGACATGATAGTATGAGCGTGAACAAATTCAAAATTCACTAACATCAAAATTCTTGTTAGCTACTGAGCAATTATCGAACCATTGTTTAACAATTTTATGATGATTATTATAAGTGTTTACAACCTTATCTCTTGACTCTTGTAGTTTAGAAATTTGTGCAAAATGATGTGATAAGTTAGGCACAGTTGTTCTTGCATAGAATGTACTAGATTAATGATGACAAAGCAATGTTTGGAGGAAGGACGACCTCTTTTACATACAATAGAAAGTAGGGATAAGTTCCAATTGATGCTCTATAGGTTATTTTGTCATCCGATAATGCATAAACTAGAGCTTTATGCCAGATTTTGTGATTATCATCAACTGTTCTTTTAATCATTCTTAAAAGGTATTTGTTAGTAGATTCATCTTAACCATTGCCATGGGGGTAATAGTTGGATGAATATTTTAATTTTAGACCCTTTAGTAATGAAAACTCAGTAAGTGAATTAGATGAGAAATAAATTGCATTATCAAAAATCAAAGTACTTGGGAGGCCAAACCTAATAATAATAAATTATTCAATGAAAGAAATAAATTTTTCAAAAGTCACAGTTTTAAGAGGAATACCCACCACCCATTTTGGAAAATAATCAGAAGCAGTGAGAATAAAATTATGTTTATTGGAAGATTTTGGCACGATCTCACTGACAACATCAAGGCCCCATTGATCAAAAGGTTGTTCCATATTTACAAGTTGAAGAGGAAATGTTGCTTTAAAATTTTGTCGCACATAAGTTTAAGAAGTCTTGCATTTATGAGTACATACATCAGAAATATTTAAAGTGTGGATGCCAAAAATAGCCCACACAGAGGAATTATATGAGTTGTTTTGTCTCCACCATAGTGACCCTCTAGCTAGATCATCATGGAGTTCCTCAGAAATTTCAGCGTCAACTTTTTTCCAAGCATCTGAACAACACTTTGAATCATTGTTTCCTAAACAAACACCTTTAGTAAGTTTGGTATTTGATTTTCTTTAAGTATCAAAGAATGGTTTTTTTTAATCTAAATGAAGGGGTGTTGCACCAAGAGTAAGAAAATAAATCTAATTTGCATATTATGAATTTGAAAGTCGGTGATAAATTCTACCTAATGAAGTTCTTTTGATTCCTGGCATTTTATATTATGATAAGACAATGAATCTAGAGTTTGAGTAACTAGCCTGCAAAGGCCTTGACCTCAAACATTTTTAGCAGACTTAATTTCAATATCATACTCCTGTAATGCCGAGACCCAACGAGCTCTATTCTCACTAAGGTCCTTTTGGACAAAGATATTTTTTCTAGCAAAATAAGGAACTATGACCTTGGTGTGTGATTTGATAAAAAAGGGTCTAAAATGCCTGATAGACTTAAATACATCATGAGCCTACTTTTCAACATCAAAATACTTTAGCTCATCTCCTTGCAATCCTAAATTGAAGAATGCAATAGGTACCTCTACATATTGTTCATTATTCTACGTCAAAATAGTTGCACATGATTGGTCAGAAGAAAAAGCATATACAATAAATTCCTTATCATAATTGGGGGAAAATAAGGAAGAATCTTGTGAAATAACCGTCTTAATAGAATCAAATGCTTGTTTTTTTGTTGTCACCCACTTAAAACTGTGTTCTTCTTAATCTTGTTTTGTAGAGGTAAGGATTTCTAGGAATAATATGGAATGAAACATCAACCTAACAAATTTAATTTTCCTTAAGAAGGAATGCATTTAATTTTTATTATGTGGTGGAGTAATTTTTAATATGTCCTTAATTCTATTTGGATCAAGAATTATCCCATCTTTTGAAACAATGAATCTTAAAACTTTATCTTTTGATAAGCCAAAAAGTAACTTGCTAGGATCAAGGAAATACCATATTTTCTACAACACTTGAAAATTTGTTTTAAATCATGTAATTGATTCTTGCACTGTTTATAAAATATAGTAATGTCATCAAGGTAAACAACAACAATATTATTGATTAGTCCTTGGAAATAAATATCCATTTCTCTTTGGAATGTAGCCCCAAAGTTTATAAGTCCAAATAGAATTTGTTTATATGCATAAGTTCCTCATTTTGTTCTAAAGGCAGTTTTGAGACTATCACTAGGATGAAAAAGGCTTTGGTTATACCCTGAGAATCAACGTAGGAATGACACAGCTCATAACCAGCTACAACTCTAAAATACGTTCCATAGGAGGTAATGGGAAATTTCCTTTTCAGAAGCCTTGTTAAGGTTTCTAAAGTCAATACAAATTCTAATATCTCCATTTTTCTTATGAGAAGGAACAATATTTGACCCCATTTACAATGTCTAACGGGAAAAATTATCTTGGCCTTTAATAATTTTTTTGGGGGCTTAAGGTTTGGATGGATCTTTCTGAGTTTTTTGTTGGATAGGATTCTCATTAGGTAACATGGGTATGGTATGCTAAATTATTGATTTATCTTAATTCTTAAAGATAATCACAATTCCATGTAAATACATTTTTGTTCCTTCTTAGTAGATAGATGAAACCTAGTCTTTCATTAGGAGAAATTCCTATGCCTAAGTTAACTTAGGAGGCTTATCTTTTAAGCCAATATTGATGATTTCAAATCTCAAATATGATGAAGTAATATTGTAATTGGTTGGTATTAAACATTCCTTTAAGATCATATAAATCCTATAATTTGACAACATATTTGGGTATTGCATTTTCAGTTTTATTTTCATCAGAGGATCTATATAATTCCATGTCATGAGAATCTCCATCAATGACCTGATCATCATAATTTACCTTAGAAGTGAGAAATCGCATGATATTTGCATCATCATTAAAGACTCACCAATTAGCGATATTGTCGGGAAAAGATGGAAGAAAAAATAACTTAATCGAAAAATGGTAAGGAAAAATTCCAAAAAAATATTGTGCAAAATAATTCCCTAAAATGTTATTAGTGAAGGTGATAGGTTTCTTTTTCTCTTCTAAATCAGTGACTGCTATTTCATATTTTTCTCACTATCAATTCTAATATGATTAGGTGGGACTGTTCGGTTGTAAAATATCCATTTAATTTCTCTAACCAATCTGTACTTAAAATTAGACCATAGAATTCAAGAATTTCAATAACTAAAATACTAATGATTTTAAAGAATTTAGGGTTGGATGATAAACTAATTAAGACTTCTATGATTTTTCCTAAAACCCTAACCTTTGTTCTATCTAAATGGACTATTTGAATAGTTTATTCTTGAGGTCTGATATTTAATTTGAAGCAAACAGAATAAGGCATCATATTGGATGAAGCACCTGAATCAACTAAACAATTATGTACATTTTTGTTGAAAATTTCAAAAGATAAGAAAAGGAGGTGTATGGGAATTAGATCTGTTGCCTATGGGAATTGCATCTGATTTCTTTAATGCGTCCAAGGATGAAGAAGGAGGATTTTCTTTATTTTTACTCTTTGAATTTTTTAGTGGTTACAATAGTTGTTGGTAATGGAGAACTTGAAACAACGTTTAGGGATTTTAACAATAGATTTTGTTGTTGCTTAAGTTTACTAACTTCATAAGGAGATATATTTTCCTTCATTTTTATCATATATTCAACAATATTGTTTTCAATGCTATTAGAAACTATGAGAGTTTTAGAGGAAGACTTATTTGGTACAATGCTTTTAGTAACTACGGGAGGTGAATCAAGAGTTGATGTTGGATTTTTCTTAGTTGAAGCGAAAGAAGTACAAAGTGTACCTTTATCTTTTGTAGTATTTGCATGACTATGATCAGGTGTATGAATATTGGTAGAACCTTTACTTCTAGTTGTGACAGGAAGATATTCTTTTGCATCTTTAGAAAGAGGAGCAATATAATCCCACAAGCCATTTGCTTCAAAAATTTCTTCTTCTTTGGTTTCTTCTTCAGTCTACTCAACTTCCTCTTCCTCCTCCTCTTCTTCATCATCTTCTACAACAAAAATATGAGTATGAGGAGTTTGTTGTGTTCTTATGTAGGGTCTATAGGATATTCTAGAAGAATATTCTTCAAAAACTTGTCTTTTAAGGTAAACTACTTCATTTGACAAATTTTTAATGACTTTTTGCAATCCTTATATGTCAAATGTATCCTTGGTGTTTTTTCTTCTTCTTCACTTTCTTAAATGTAACTTTCTTAACATGATTATTTTCTTCAATAGGGACTTTATTTTCAATATAAAGAATTATTTTTTCAATAGATGACGCTTCTTTGATATTTTCTACAAGTGTTTTCTTTCCCTCTCTATGAACGAACACAGTCATCGAAATAGGAAGAGCACTGACACACCAGTCAACACATACACCTTCACCTAGTATGGATGTAGTTTGGATTTTTTTCAAAGTTTTGTTAAATATAGAATTAAAATCTTTGATTCTTTCATTAGGACAAACCTTAAGTTTTGATAATTCATTAATTAAAGAAGTAGGAGTTTTATCTTCCCCAAATTTCTTTAAAAACAATTTTTCAAAAGAATCCTAGTTAGTGATTGAATTTGAAGGAAAAGAGAAATACCATGTTGTATCTTTACCTTCAAAGGTATATGAAAACAACTTGAAAATAACATGCTCTTTATAAGGATCATTAAGGTTGATGGCCAACATAAAATTACAGTTGTGTTCTTGAGAGGGAAGGTCATTGTCAGGATTGTATTTTGGTAACCATCTCTATGGGTGCCTAGGAATATTATGCACTAGTTGAATGTTAAAGGCTGCTCGGGATTCCCAAGGTCTATTTTCCATTCTGATAGAGGCAGTGACACCAGAAGCAGCATTAATAGTACCAACTACAAAGGAAGTAGAAGTGAATTATGATAGTAAAGTGGATGATGATGGGCCTATTGAACTAGTAACAATAGAGGTAACTATCAATTGAGTGAAGAAGAAATTATTGATGAAGATAGAGGATGAGAAGTACATGCTGGTTGAGTAGTGACTAAAGGAATGGTAGGTGTGCGAGGAGGTGAGGTAAATGTAATATTCCCTTCAGGTAATGAATCAAAACCTATAAGAGGCTTCTTTATACAATGGGTTTCTAGGGGAAATTCAAAAG
>APFE031325271.1:85910-116999 GCA_000404065.3 Pinus taeda | reverse complement strand
TTGAATTCTAAGGCGTTGATCTATCTTTTCTATCTTTTCTTGAGCTGGTTTCATAACACCAAAGGTGTTGTTTCTTCATGCACTATGGTTGTCACATTAACACAAGACCATGTCAATGTACCCCTATCCATGACGCTATCATGTGTGCATATATATACTCATAAACTACTTTTACAACTCATAAGGTCACTATGTTAAGTTAGGAGTTGCCTTCAAGTCATTGTTTCTATGTCAAGTTTAATATATCAAGGTCATTGCACAATAACTCAAATTGTCAAGTTAATAGTAATGTATCATTTTCATAAAGTGGCAAATTCAAACATCTTATCATAGCATGCTCACTATGTCAACCAAGGTGTTGTTTGTAACCTTGTTATATTACAATAATGAGTGTAGGTATAAGCCAAAACTAAGGTCTTAATAAGCTTTAGGATATAGTAGGTTCGTTGAGATTAGAATACTAGTCAATAGATTGCATCAACAATTAGGAGTCAAGGTCATGTAATTGTTTTATTAAAATATCAACTCCTATGAGTCAAAATAACATGTCATGTCATTGTTTTCACTAGGAAAACACATCACTTGTTAAGTTTTTATACGTCACATAAAAAATAATGTTCAAAGTCAATGATTGGGTTATTGTCTTTGGTTCTTGAAGTTACTCAACTTATACAAAATGAGATTGAGGCATGAATTATTTTCATATGTTGACAAATGCTAGTGAATATTGTGCTATAACTAACATGAGGTCATAGGTTACTTGCACATTTACACTCAAAGAACAACCTTTACTTCATTTTCTTAGAGGATCATTGTGCAGTATGTCAAGTAGTCAAGTCAATAGTCATGTATCACTGATGATCCAATGTGTCACTCCAATTATATTTAATATGACTTCAAAATTACAACCAGTATCAACCAACTTCAAATTTCAACAAGAAGAGAATTGTTTGGTAGTGAGATTGACATGGAAGCTTCTAGAGTACTCTATTCTAGACCTTAACAATGGGATCTCAAATTAATATGCAACCCGAGCTCAGGTTTCAGAAATATGATGAGACTTCTCCACAAAATTTTCTCTTGAGTTGGGGCTCAATTTGTTGATGAAAATTCATTGTTGGGACTTTTATTTTCCTTGTAATGATCAGATACTGCCTCATATATTTTCCACAAACCTTACAAATTAGGGCATGAACCTTTGATAGTTTAAGGGAGGTCATACAATATTGTATTCAGAGTAATCCCTTTAGTGCCTAAACTACTTAACTGGTGGGCTTTGAATAATCTTTGGTATTGAAAGATACTTCTGACTTGCAGGCTGAAATAATAATAATAATAATAATAATAATTCCAATCCATATCCTGAAGTGCAAAAGAATGAAAGAAAAACTACCTTGAGTCAATTCTAGAGAAGTTTGACTGAAACCCTAAATTTCAGGACCATCGCTCTTTGCTCTGCTACCTTCCCATGTTGATGGCAGGTTGCATCTCTTTGACCTAGCGCTGCCAACATAGGTTTTTAAATGGAAAATCGTGTTGAACCTCTTCTACAGTCTTTCCCAAAATGGAGGAGAAGCTTCGTATGCTAGAAACTTCAAGAAACAACAAGTTAGATGTTTTTGGGTTGAGATATGGTTGATCTCTCCCATTTGGAGATCTTGATCCTACCTTCAAGGGACTCCCTCTTGAGATGTGGACCTTTCTCCCTCTTTTTTGGATCCCTAACTCCCTCTCCCTTAATATAAATCAAGTCCCTTCCATCCCCAAATGGTTAGTCATTGTTTGCCTACATTCCTATGCTGAGATTATGCCTAGATGATGCCAATCTAACTTGGAGGGGTGCTTGAAGAGTCTAGGCTTGGACTTGGAATTCCACAAAAAGGAGGTCTCCAACATCAAGGCAATGGTTGTATGCTTCAATTTTTTATTCATTAATATATACATATGATGTTCACTTTCCATAAATGTCTAAATATTTATGCATTTAGCTTGATACTCCTTTATTTGTCAAGTAGTTTATGTTTGATATCTACTATGTATGGTCTTGTATCTCTTCTTGTCTTTTGATCTCTCTTGTAGGTACTCAGGCGTAAAGAACAAGCAACGAGCGAGATTGGAAGCTTAGATATTGAGGTCATCATCGAAGGATTGAGCACTTAGCATCAAAATGAGGTAGGTCTCTCTCTCTCTCTCTGCACTTTTAAGCATAAGCTAGGAAAGTCTTCATTAGTTTGTTCAGTTTGTTGCTAGACCCACTCATTAGGCTAGAGAGATTGCCTCTATCCATAGAGGGGATTTATCTTCACAACAAAATGGTGACTCCACTAGGGAGCCTATAGCCTTTTCGTCTCTTTCTTTGAATTGATCTTTTGATGAGTTTGACTGGCCATTGAATTATCAGTTAGTTTGAGCCTGCATAGGTTTGCACATTGAATGATCACTGCTTTAGAGTGTTAGGTATGGACTGCTTGTTGAGATCTTTTTTATTTTTTCCCAATTATATTGCCCAACGCGTTATTTCTCTAAACAGTCATGCTTCCAGTGTGCTTTTATTTAAAACAATCATGTTGAAACCCCTTCTAGCATAGGTTTTGCTTTGATAGCTGCACTGATCTCAAAGATTCGAGAAAAATTAGGGTTTTTGTCATACATCCAATGTGTCCTAGCCTCTGAAAGTCTTTCATGGTCTTATGTGTCTCGAATTCCCAGTGTTTTGTTTGGTTGGCTTGGTTAATTAGCAAGTTTGTCTCTTTGGATTTCAACTACTTGAAGTGAAAATTTGATTGAATTCTATGGTTTTATGTCAATTGGTTATCACTTGCTACTTGTTTGTGTCACTGAGATACTAGTTTGTTGATTGATTGAGTGTTGATTTATGAGGAAATCATTGAAAACATCAGTTTGCATTTGTTTTAGTTTGTCTTTCACAAAGTTTCTTTTAAAAGTTGCATTAGGTCATTTTTCATTTGGAAACCATCTTTGTTTTTAATCAAGCATAGATTACATTGTTTGATTTTCAAGTTGAAAAGAGTGCATTGTTTATTTGTTCAAAAGGAAAAAGTGAAAGATATTTTCATTTAGGTACTTTTGAATTGGATTTGGTGTTGTTTTGTTTGATGCATTAGTTTCATTAGAGCATTTGAATCAAATCTTAATTTTTCTTTGGTTAGTGCATTAGTTGCATTAGATCATTGAAAAATAAAAATAAAATCATATTGGTGCATCTTAGTGAAAGTGTAAAACATTTTATTCTTGAAAAGTTGCATTTAGGTTAGTGAAAAGTGAAGATGATTTTTACCTTTTGGTATTGCATTCGGAAAGCGAAAGCAAAAGTTAGTAGAAGGCATTTTCCTTTATGCATTTTGTTTGATACATTCTTGATTGAATTTGAACTTCTCCCCTTGACTAGTCTAGCTTTCATCGAAATGGAAAGTTTATATTTTCTCATGTAGTTGCATCTTAAGCGTTCAGGTGACATCGTTTGAGCCCAAAATTGAAACATAATTCAAGATAAACATTAAAATTTACCCAATCAACCTAAGGATCATTTGAAACTAATGAAAAAATTAATAGGTCTAGTCTAGATACGTGTTCCAACGTCTATAAACCTATCAGCTATCATTATTTTCCAGCATTGTATCCCGGGGGTGAAATCTCGTTCCATGTGCAGAAGAATATAGGATCGTTCTCTAGTAATATTGGGTATATTGAAGGCATTCCACATACAGCAAGTATGTGGGAACACTCTCATCGAACGGTTATGCATTAGACAGTGCTAACATGGACTTGTGCTCCCCGTATCGTCGCGTATATATTGGGAGACCCCAATAGGTTGCTATCCTTTAGCCACAGGTAACCGAATCAGCCACCTTGTAAAAGTGATACACCAAACACATCATTTGGGGATATTGGATGATGTATGTTAAGTCCTTGGTTTCAAGTAAGGTGTATATTGTAGTTCATGAATACTTGTTAAACCTCTTGCCTAGATTACCCTTTTTTATTTATTTTTTGTCTTTAAGTTCTAAAATTTACTGCCCATGAAAACATGTCTTACCCATGCAGTTCTCCTTGGCCTCATTATTCCTTTTTAATGGCAATTTTTAATTAAAGCTCAAATAAATCAGCTCCTCTTCTTTTGATTTTGAGAAAAGGTCATCATGGCAAAACCGTCGAGTTCACCTTACATATCCCCTTTACAATATGACACTGAAGGGTCACTACAAGGAGTCCATCCTGAGATTCCAGAGTCACTTGAAGGTCAAGGTTTTGAGCTTGGAATTGTCCCGAGTATTCAACCCCCTTGCTTCTTGTCCTCCACCTCAATAGTCATTGTCATCATCTCGGGAATCTAACCCAAAAATTCCTAAGGTTCCTCAACAGTTCTTGTTGTTTCCCCCGAATCTACTTTACGATCCTTTGGTGATATCTCCTCAACGCCCATATAGTCTATTTGATAATATCAATGTACCTTTGGAACTTTCTCCTCGTTCATCGCGGGTTCCTCCTCATCAATTGTTTCCACCCATGGAATCAGAAGGTGAGATTCCATCTATGCCATCATCTCCTCAATATCCTCCTCTAGAAGTCTTGGCCACTTATACTCCTGGTGTTAGTGATGGTTTTGAATATCCCTTTCCACCTAAAGACTTTCCATATGTTCCCTCTCCTCATATGGGGAGTGGGGCGGCTCCACCACCTGAAAGCAATGAATGCTGACTTCCTCTAAATTATACCTCTATTGGTCATTTGGTTTCAGGTACTCCATTTGCATCTTCACTTTACCACCATCTGATCTGGTCATCTGGCATTATGCCTACCACTAGCCTGTTTCTTTCGAATGTGATTTTTCAAATTCATGTTCAACCTTTGGTTTCTTCCAAACCTACAGTTACGTTTGGGGTAGTTAATGTCCCTATAGGTTCTCCAACCCCTCTTTCGGCCGCTACAGTGGTTACACCTCCTCCATTGAGTGGGAAATTTGACCCACCACCTGGGTGGCAACCACCTCCTCCATATATACCTCGTGCCTCTAGTGGGGATTATATGAGTGTCAGATCCCAAACTCATGTTATGGGAGCAAGTCAAACTGTTGATAATATTCCTTATCCTAATGGAACTTCCCTTCCACCCAGATATGGTAAAATCCCTTATCAGCAGTCAACTCAAATACCTTACCAACAGCCATACCCTCCTTATGGTTCATATCAACCTCAAAACCACCTCTCAACCAACAAGTAGGATCCCAAATGCAATCTAGTCCTAGTCCCTCATTTGGACCATCTGGTTAGTTTTATTCTACTTCTAGAACTTATCCTTTAGGAGTTGGTAATCCTTTGCAACAAGGAACCTATCAATATCCACAGGGAACCTATCAGCAGCAAGGACCTTACATGCAATAAGGTCAACCATTGCAGTAGCAAGTTCAATCATTGCAGTAACAAGGTCAACCATTGTAGCAACAATGTCAAGCATTGGGTCAACTGTTACAGCAGTGGGGTCAACTGTTGCATCAACAACCCTATGCTCAATACTCTTCATAGGCTATCTACCCTACTTATGGTTCTCAAAGGCCTGTGTTGGGTCAATATCAAATCTATCCTGGTAAGAACCCACCTCAGTGGGGACAGACTCAACCTTTGTATTGTCAAAACCCTCGGTGGGGGCAATATCAAAATCCCTATGTTCAAAATCCACCACTATGGGGGAAAAATCAGTACCAACAAGGTTGGAATCCTCAAACCAAACCTTATTAGAGGCCTTTCATGCCTTTTAATCCTCAATTTCCATTTTTAGCTACATTGGAGTTACCAGATGTGTCGAGGCTCACAAACGACCCATACTCCATTCACCACATTGGCCTTCGGTTCTTACCAAAATTCCTGATGATTGTCCAAAATTCAAAGGAAATTCTAAAGAAGACCCCTAAGCTCATGCCATGACTTACCATTTATGGTGTTTGTCCAACTCTTGGGTCAATGATCCTGTTCGATTGTGTCTTTTCCAGTGCACTCTAACGGGTGTTACCGCCAAATGGTACATCGAGTTATCCCGAGTTGCCTTTCAAGATTTCAATACTTTAGTTATGGTTTTTCTCACTCACTTTTAGCTACCAATTCAATATGAAACTGGGACCCATCTCCTAATGTCTTAGAAATAGACGACTCCTACTCACATCTCCGATCACATCCATGAATGGAGATGTCAACGTCGTCTTATTAAATTCAAAATTCCTAATGATATTTTATCCAAATGGTTTACTAAGTCATTTGATAATCAAATCACCAAAGACATAACTATGGGTGGTTGTGTGACTGAAGAACAAGCCATTGCTCGTGCTCAGTATAATATGGCATATTCACAATTTGGCACACGTTATGATCTCTTACCTGATGCTCCACAACCTTCAACTGATCCAACATCTTCTCAACCTGCGAAGGCACCACCCTTTGATGGTATTATTGGGTCAGTATCTTCTAGTAATTCTTCTTCTACTTCTACGAAGCATAAATCTGTCGTCGCTACTACACCTTATCCTCCTTCGAATACTTCCTAAAATCCTAGTAAAACTTCCAAGGTGAATGATGTTCAGTCTACCACATCAAAAAAAGCCTTGAAAGGGAAAAATAAGGCTAAAGGTAAGGCTAAATCTAATACCCCTAAACATGATTCTTCTAAACCATCTGCTGAGGATATGTCCAAACACAAGCTGAAATATCCTTGTCTTATATGTGATGAAGATCATTATAGCAAGGATTTTTCCTATCGTGCTAAGGTCATTCGTCTTCTTAAAGGCACCCCAGGGACACCGACCATGTTGAAAGAACCATTTCCATCACAATAGACTCAATTGGTAGATCAACCTCAATCCTCTACTTCTAGAGACTCTCAATTTTTTATGAGTGGCACAGTACCTTTCTCTGTTGCTACTCAATCAAAATATTATCAGACTCCTACCAAACCAGTATTGGAAAATGATGCCACTAATGTACCTTCTACTTCCACTCCACCCAATTCTGGTCCTCTTCATATTGAACAACCTAGTAATGATTCTATTATCCATCCACTTCCCAAAGGTGTTCTTTGGAATTCATCGTATAATCCGAATACGCGAGCTGCTAAGAATTAGAGTATTATGGAAGATTTAGCTCAATCACCTTCGACAATGTCAGCTTTGGAAGTCCTTCAAACTTTGCCATCACAAAGGAAAGCGTTACTATCTTCCATAAGAGGGATTGATCCTACAAATTCGAACCTAATTACTTTTGATCTCTAAAACCATGTTCCTCGTCTCCCACATCAACTTGCATTTCTTACACAAGTTATTATTAAAGGGAAGACTATTCATCAGACTTTTGTTGATGAGGGTGCTTCTACTTTCATCATGTCCATTTCATGTTGGAAATTTATTGGCTCTCCACCTCTCACTCAGTCCCCTAATGCCTTATAAGCCTTCGATGGTATAGATTCCTATCCATATGGTATTCTTACCGACTTGCCAATTTCGTTGGAAGGAAAAAATGTTAACCTGGAAGTAGAAGTTGTCGATGCCAATTTGAATTACAATCTTCTACTTCGTCGTAGTTGGACCCATGCAATGTTTTGCATGGTTTCTTCTCTATTTTGTGTGCTATATTTTCCTCATCAAGGGAAAATAGTCACTATCGATCAACTCTCCTTTTTGAGTCTTCCAGCTCCTCAAATGGAAATGTTCCATATGTTGGGAATACCGATATCCCTTACGAGAGTGTTGGGGCAGGTCTTTTCAAAGACTCTGCCCTTATGGGAACCTTTTCCCTGCTACCTCCAAATGTCACTTCAATTAAAATGATCTTGACTTGTCAAGATCCTTGGATCGTTCCCTGTCCTGACTAGATTGACAATTTTGGTGATGTTATGCCGCTTAGCCCTATAGAGCAAGTGTATCAAGTTGTTGTTTCAGCTTCTGCGGCTACTTCTGAAATTCATGATCATTTCAGTATGAACCTCGATGCATATTTACACTTGGTTCAGTCATTGGGGTTCTCTGGATCCTTTGAATGAGACATTTCCAACTGAAGAGAGTATCCTAGAAGTTATGTCTCTCAAAGAAACTCCATGGAATGATGCCCATAATCGTACCTTGTTTCTCCCAAGACTTGGTGAGATTTCTTCTTGTCTAGAAACATTTGTTTCCAACGTATGAACTCATCTACTTCAAATGCTTATTTTGGTTCATGAAGTGTTGTCCAAAGGAAACATGGGAAACATTTTCGCTACAATGGCCATCGACATCTCTATCAAACTAGGGAATTGAAAAAACATCCATATTGGGGTGTCTTGTTCTCCAGATGAGATCAAGATGTATACCGCCCTCTTCAAATAATTATGTGATGTCCTTGTTTAGTCATACGAAGAGATGCCTGACATAGATCCAAGTATAGTAGTGCATGAAATACATACTTATTCGAATGTGAAGCTTGTTCTTCAACGTCTTCGTCCCATGCATCCTAGAAAGGAAGCTGTCATAAAGGGAGAAGTTGAAAAACTTCTTAAAGTTGGTTTCATGTATCCTATCCCATTGACAAATTAGTTGTCGAATATTGTTCTTGTGACTAAGAAACAAGGGGATATCCACATTTGTGTTGACTATCATGATATCAATCGAGCGTGTCCTAAAGATAATTATCCAACTCCCTTTATAGATCAAATCATTAACGATTGTGCTGGGAGTGAGATTTTTTCCTTTATGGACAGTTTTTCTGGATACAACTAGATTAACATTCTTTCTGTTGATCATCGGTCCTGATGATGAGTCTTGGTCTAGACTCGAAACTTCGACCAATGTAAAGATGAACACTGTGGAAAATCCGAATTCCTCTCATAAACATAAAACTGGTTTCATTTGTCCTTGGGTAACCTTTGCTTACAAAAAACTCCCTTTTGGTCTGAAAATATCAGCACTACCTTCCAATGAGTGATGTCTTATGCCTTTCATGATATTAATTATATCGTGCAGCCATATCTCGATGACTTTCCATCTCATTCATCCAAGCGTCAGGACCATCCTGATCACCTTCAAGTGATTTTTCTTCGTTGTAGACACTACAATATTTGATTAAATCTCCATAAGTGTGTCTTTTGCATCAAATATGCTCATCTCTTAGGGTTTTTCGTATCCATATAAGGCATCCAGATCGATCCCCTTAAGGTGGAGGCCATTATCAATTTGTCCCCTCCATATTCTTTACATCAGTTGCATAGTTTACAAGGTAAAGTGAATTTCCTTCGTCGTTTTGTCCTGAATTACGCTGAACTTGCCAAGGGGTCTACTCGCTTGTTAGAGAAAGGGATCCCATTCATTTGGGATGAAGTTTCCCAAAAATCCTTTGATGCATTGAAGAATGCCCTCATTAGTGCTCCTTTACTGCATCCCCCAAACTATCACCGCGATTATTTCTTGTACTTGGTCGTCGGTGATAGTACTATCGCTATGGTACTTGTTCAGGGCCATGACGATGGAGACGAACACGTGATTTATCACTTGAGTCGAAATATTCTTGACACTAAAACCTGATATGCTCATGTTGAGAAGTTGGCTTTGGCAGTCGTTCATGATGTTCAACGCTTTCGTCATTATATTCTCTTACGTAAAACCATTGTGATTTCTGACTGCAACCCCATGACTTACATTCTAACTCGCTAGTTGCTGGGGGGGAATATTCTAAATGGATTGTTATCCTACAAGAATTAGATTTAGACTTTTCTATAGCTAAATCAAAGAAATCATTGGTTTTCGTCGAGTTGATTTGTGAACTTCCCTCTACAGCCACGTTTACTGCATTTGACAAGCTAATTCTTGATGAAACTCTCTTCCTCATCAGTATTGTCAACCTATGGTATGGGGATATCAACCTCTACCTCCAAACCCAAAATTTTTGACAGGAGTTATCCAAATCTGAACGTCGTCATGTCCGACATCAATCCCAACCTTATCGAATTATTGGGGATACTTTGTACCATGTTGGTGTTGATTCCATATGTTTAACACTTGAAGAAGCTAAAAGAGTCTTAAATGACTGTCACTTTGGGGCCTGTGGCGGTCACATTTTGGGATATGCTATGGCTCAAAAAATTATTCGTGCTAGTTATTTTTTGCCTTCGATCTTCAAAGATTGTAGAATTTTCTCTACAAATCAGCTAGCTCACTGATATCATGTAGAAATTTCACCTACAGATCAACCTGATATATGCAATGTACTAAAGCATAATACTAGATCTACATCTACCATAAAATTTGCGAAAGCTAATTGAACATGAGCAACATCAAACATGAATAGATATAACTGAGAATCAGAAGTAATCAACCATAACACAGAAGATATAACCTGGGGAAAGCACTAACCTAAATCCCCATCTCTGTATTATCAATCAAGTGGAAATCCTCAAAAACATACAAAAATAATCAGCTCAAAAGCTATCCTACTCCCTTTGTACTCTAATGATGTAGCTCATGGACTACCTAGGCCTGAATATATAGGCTACACAAGTCCTCCAAGCTCCTATTTCCTTGCGCAGTTTTGATTGGGGTCCAATGTCATAACATGTGTGAATTGACCACATCATACATGCTGTAACCTTAGGTCCAACTATGCAATACATAAGGAATAATATTCCTTCTGCATGCAAGGAATATTCACAAGGAATATCATAGCAACTGATAGTACACTGTCCCTCCATCTGATCTCAACTAGGTCTCTGTCTAAACTGAAATGCATGAGTTATCCATGAGTGAATCTTCAGTTATCTGAAAATACCAGTTGTTACATGCATGCAAGCATAAACAAACTGCATCTCATTAATTTAACAACTTGTTAAATTAATCTAACTATACTTGACTCAGTTAACTGAGCCAACTAATTACAACTCATCCTCATCCTTTAACTGATGGTTAAATCCCTCAATGAAAGGAGAAACTATTGCATGTCCTCACATAGACTTCAAGTTCATAATTGCTTAACTAATTAACTCAAATTGAATTAAATAATTAATTTACAAACTGCTATTAATATCAAATTCGAATTTTACTTCCTATTTCTAGTCCAGGGACTAACTAAAACAGGAATCCACACTAAATTGCTAAAAATAGAACTTCTATTTTTAGCACTTCCATTTTTTCATTCCTTGTTTCCCAATCCAGCACTGGTACCCAAACTGTTATTTTTAGCAGTGCTATTTTTAGCAGTATTATTTTTAGCAATTTCTTGTTGCCATTTTCAACAAAGATTACATTTTGGCAGTCCAAAAATGTCATGCCTACTAGATTTTTAATCGCAAACAACACACCCCACTCGCCCCTTTGCACCCAGTTGTTACCGTTGGCCCCTTTGCAAAATGAGGTGTTGATTTCAGACATGTAACCCTCGTTCGACTGGGGGGGCATGGTTATATCATCGTTGCCATTGACTATTTCACTAAATGGGCCGAGGCGATGCCTACATATGATTCTGAGGGTAAAATTGTGGCTCAATTCCTTTTTAATCACGTCATAACTCAATTTAGTGTCCTTCAAGCCATTGTCACCAACCATAGCTCTCATTTTCGAAATTATAACATGGAAAAGCTTACTGCTCAATTGGGTCTGCGTCACAACATCTCAACTCCTTACTATCCACAGGCCAACAACCAGGTTGAAGCCATCAACAAAGTCTTTGTTATAATGCTTCAAAGGAGTGTTGGGATGCATAAACGAAATTGTCACCTCATGATATTTTCAGTTGTGTGGTCATACCAAAACCGCAACTAAGACAACCACTAGATTCACACCCTTTCAGTTGGTGTATGGTCTAGAGGCAACCCTTCTGATTGAATGCGAGATTAAGTCATTGAAACTAGTTGTCGAGTTACTCCCTAGAACTTCACTTGAGGAACAATTACTTTAGCTCGA
Source organism: Pinus taeda (assembly GCA_000404065.3). Taxonomy (NCBI): domain Eukaryota; kingdom Viridiplantae; phylum Streptophyta; class Pinopsida; order Pinales; family Pinaceae; genus Pinus; species Pinus taeda. The sequence goes on along the minus strand of APFE031325271.1, from coordinate 105,073 downwards.
AAGGCTTGATGAAACTCACCATATTGTTGCCTCAGTTATCAAGGCTCAAAAAAACGCATTAAAGCACAATATGATAGAATTGTTACTCCTCATGTTTTTGTTGAAGGTGACTTGGTCCTATTATACGATCAAGCCAATGATAAATTGAGAGCTGGTAAATTCGAGCTAATGTGGCATGGGCCTTACATTGTTAAACGAGTATTACAGAAAGGTGCCTATGAGTTGGTTGATTATGAAGGAAACCAATTGGTTGAGTCCCGAAACGGACTTTACCTTAAAAAGTATTATGTGTGATTTCGTGTAAATACTTTGTACATTAGTGTGATTAATTAGTGTGCAGTTAGTTTTGGTGTGTTTGTTCTCTTTTTCAAACGTATTTCCCTCTACTTACCACGTGTTCTACTTGCTTTGCAGATGTCATCAAACCTTTATGTCAGTTTTGTTGATGGTGCTTGTCGTAGTACACAAAATATATCCTTCCTACATGGGTAATCTATAACCCTAATGGTGAGTTAGTGAATTTTCAAGGTATATGTTTAGGTCATACTACTAATAACATTGTTTAATATAGTTTGGTTATTGAGCTTTTGTCAAACGCCATTGCTCTTGGCATTAAAGAGTTAGCTGTTAATATCGATTCAAAACTCATTGTACTACATCTTAACAGACAATATTAAGTTAGAAACCCTCATGTTTTGAGAATGTATTTTCAAGTTCGTCTCTTGGAACGAGACTTTGATTATATCACTTATCAACATATTCCAAGACGTTTGAACACATTAACAGGTACATTGGCTAATTACGTTCTAGATAGACATTTGCATCATATGTAAAAACAAAAACATATATAGAAACATCAGATAGGAATCAAGGGAAACATGTATATAATAAGTTTGCAAAATAGTTGTTACATCAAAATCTGTGTTCTGAGACACATGGCTTCTCAAGCCTACATAAGTGCAGAAAATAAAAACTAGAGATGGCTATCCACCAACATGGTGCTCATGGTAGCACAAAATAGCCCTGATGACTCAGTCTAATAACTGATGCAGTCTAGCGAACACCCCTATAGTATGCTTCTGATATCGTAGTGGCTCCTCATCAATAGACGCGTATTCTAGAATGCCTCTACTCAAGGCTTCCAGGTTGCATTCTACCTCTATGATCGAGTCAACCCCTTCCTCATAGGGGGAATCCTCTATCTATCATGATACTAGCTTGGATATTGGAGAAACCCCCTCGAGGTATCTCTGGTCCAACGTCTGCAAAAATCACAAGTATCAAATCTCTGAATCCCTAGGCATTGGGTCATCCACTTCTACCTACTGATATCTAACCAATGGTACATGTTCCAAGACGAACATCACCAAAATGGATCTATAGCAAAACTGTTTCAACTTTCTTGTCTTACAGTTTGTGAGTTGGCTCTTCATATTGGCCAACAATCCCTCACACTAGTTGAAAACTATGGGACTTAGACAATCAATGGCATATTGGAAATGAGACTTTGTTGTTTCATGAAAAGCCTAAGTGCCAACAACTTAGGTCATGGTATGAATAATTGTTCTGAACATGAGATTGGTGATGGTTTTTATATCAATCTTCCCACTCCAAGTTTTCTTAGTGTCTAGGTAATGCCTCCCAATCAACATATTCGTGCTCTCCCTTCTAGTAAAAGAACCAAACAACTAAATCCATTATCCCCTTCTAGACAACCCTGTAATGAAATAGATGTCTGCAACATCTATCTCTAGTTCTTAGTCCCCAATCAGAAATAGTTGGCAATCTATGTCCCACCAACCAATCAAACGCTACAGTAGTTCCGCCTGGCTCCTAATACCAGGAATCTGGAAGAATTTCAATAGCCCAAATGCTCAAAGGGTAGTAATGCAATTTGGGTCTTGGGTTGCTTGATGGTCTTCAGCTTCATGTCCCCTTTCTTTCCACTCGATCCCCATTTTTCGTTGATTTACTTGTAGAACATTCATTAAACAACATTTCATGAGAATCTATGGAAACAAATTTGAAAACAAATCATTTAACATAGAGGATTTTCCAAAAATTTCGCCACTTTGCACCAGCGACAGTTGTCTAGTCAATTTAACGTCTTAAATTGCTCTACATAAATTATCAATCCGGGTATCGTAAACTGATGAAGTGTGGTGCACCATATGTGCTTAGTTAACCTTTTTCTTACTTCGTTATTTTATAGATTTTATTTTGTTTTGGGGTTTTGTTTTTGTTGATCTCCTAAAGTGTCTAATGCAGATGGAAATCCTATTCTAAGGTCTTAAGAATACTTTTAAAGGTCAAGTATGGATGTAAATTTCAAGACAAGGTTTATGTCCCTAATGATAACTTCCAAAACTTAGCACTTCAAAAGATCTCAAAACATGTTATTGATGGAATTAGTACTTAAACAAAGTGTAAATATGCAGCTACTTAAATCAAACAAAAGATGAAATATTGATCATGAAATCACTATCTCTGCTGCTATCTAAATACAAGAGAAATGAATTAAGCTACTGCACTCAAAGAAATCCAAAAATTTCAATTAAAGTAAAGCTAAAATCAAATTACATCAACTCATATTCTGACCCCTCGCCATTAGTCTCGCTATGGCTTTCGGAGGTAATCATAAACAACTTGAGCAATCTGATATCTATTTACGGAAAAGTAAACTTAAAACCAAATTACATCAACTCATATTCTGATCCCTCGCCATTAGTCTCACTATGGCTTTCAGAGGTAATCATAAACAACTTGAGCAATTTGATATCTATTTGCAGAAAAGTAAAACTAATATCAAATTACACACTCGTATTTCAATCCCTCACCATTAGTCTCGCTATGACTTTCAGAGGTAACCGTCAATGAAATGAGCAATCCAATATCTAATTGCAGAAAAGTAAACTAAAATCAAATCAGAACATTCATATTTCGATCCCTCGCCAGTTAGTCTCACTATGGTTTTCGGAGGTAACCGTCAATGACATAAGTGAGTTGATTTCTAAACTAACTTAACAAAGCAAATGAACAAGACTAAAATCAAAGCATAACTGAAATTGAAAAGCTAAAAATACAAGGTCAGCAGAGAGGCAAATCTCATGTCACTATTTGATTCAAAAACATGTAAAGAAAAACTAATCTACAATCAACCGGTTGAACACACTTACATGAATTAAAATTGCATGAATGGAAATCTAATCTATCAAACTTGAAAGCAATCAAATGACATAATGAAATCAAAGCAAAATTACAAAATTAAATCTACTCTACCTTACATTCTAATGTGCTCCATGACATCTACTTCACATCTCCTTCCATGTTGAGAACATCAAAGCTTTATTCAAATTCTTCAAAATCACAAAGTACAACAAAGCTCTCCAAAGCTTTCCAAAGTCATCAAGGAAGAACTACAAACTCCAAGCTAAATAACTAAAAGCCAAGCCAAGCTAGCTAACAAATGAAGGAGAGAGATCTCCTATTTATACAAAAAGATGAGAAGCCATCTCATTAATGAGAGTCCATGAATCTCTCCCTCTACCTCTAGAGTCCTAACCAAAATAGGAACTGATAAGACACATGTCTTCTTAGAGTTACAATACAATTAGGAGATGTGACACATATCCTCATGATCCCATGATTCTTTCCACTCAAATTCGAATTTGGCTTTAGAGTGCCACATAAGGGTCTTCTAGAACCCTCCTTTCAACCTACACATGTAAACAATCTCAACCCATTTGTTAGGTATAAGCATATGCACATTATTTTCTAATTTTTAACCACAAATTCACTTAAAAGGATTAGAATTAATAAAGATTGGAAAAACATAAATGTGGCCCAATGATAATGAAAGTGGGATGAATGTGGTAACATAGTAGTGAAATGGAGGTGATATAATGGAAATGAATGACATTTTCAAGACTCAACACCGTCGCAAAGAGATGAATTGCCACTGAATATGCATGTGACATTGCAACTGTTTGATAAGTGGGAAATAGACTTTGTGGGACCAATACAACCACTGGGAAAGAAGACAAGGGCCAAATATATCATTACCGTGATTGAATACTTAACCCAGTGGGTGGAGGCATATCTTGTAAACTATTGTAGCACTACTACCACCACATCATTTATTTTTGAATATATCTTGTCTCCGTTTGGCTACCCTAAGATGTTGATGAGTGATAGGGGCACACAATTCTTGAATGAGACAATTGCTACATTGCTTGAGGCGTTCTAGATATATCATAACAATAGTACGCCTTATCACCCTCAAGAGAATGGCATAGCAAAAGCCTTCAACAAAATTCTGGAAAGCGTTTTGACAAAGATTTGCAACGTGAAGAGAAATGACTGGGATGTGTGCATGCCAGTGGTCCTCTGGGCATACAAGACTACCTGCAAAAACTTTACAGGAAAAACACCATTCAGACTGGTATATGGGCAAGACGCTGTAATGCCCATAGAGTACATAGTGCCAAGTTTATTGATTGCTGCGATTATGGACATGGATGATTGCGATACCATGGAGAAATGGCTCGCACAGCTCGTTGAGTTGGAGGAGGATTTCTTCTTGGCTAGATTTGATCAACAGGTGCAGAAGGACCGTGAAAATGCATGACATGATCATCATATCAAACAACGTGCCTTTAAGATTGAATATTTAGTGCTTCTATACGACAGTAAGTTCACAAAGTTTCCGAGAAAATTTCAAATGCATTGCCTCGGGCCATATATTATGAAGGAAATTATAGATGGAGGCATAGTTAAGCTCACAAATTTGCATGGGAAATTATTTTCGAGAAAAGTCAATGGGAGTTGATTGAAGTTGTATAGGGGTGATCCCGCCACTGCACATTGACTATATGATTGCAGGATAGTCTTTGTACTCCAGGAAACTGCAAGGAAGTACGGGACTATAAACTACAGTGCCTGAAATTTAAAAAGGAAAAGTGAAGGCGTTGCATGACAAGTTGAAGGAGGGCATCAAGGGGAGTTGCGCTGAAGGAGCTGCGCCAGGTGGATAAGTCCCACACAGCATGGCTGATAAATTACCGTTGGATGCATTGTAGTTGATTTGATGGCAATTTTTCCATTGGAAGGAGCATGGAAAAAGAATTTATGGAGCATATCTATGTAAATTTGCCACCAAATGTGCATTAATTACCATGAATTGGAGGGAACGGTTGGATTTGAATTCAAATTGGTCTATAAATATGGCATACCACTTTTCATTTGAACACGTTTATTGCTGAGAGTTTTCCTTAAGATTTTTCACCTTGCTTTGTGCCAAGTAAAGTGCTATATGTTTGATCCGGATTGGGAGGAACTTATTTCACAATCAGAGTTCACAAACTTGCCTGATGAACCGTAAGATCTTCCTTGACAGAATGACTGCAACTTTCCCTGAGACAAAGCTAGCCCCACCCAAGGTAATGGTGTCTCAACCTGTACTTACAGGATTGTCTACTACCACATATAGGTCACTAAGGCCTAAGCCATCTGTTTTTATGAAGAAGGAGAAGCCCCAGCGAGCGCTGATGTAGCAATCGTCAGAGAAAAAGCCGATAGAAATTTTCCAGAAGGGTAAGATGGATAAGTCCAAACAGTCGATAGAGCCACTAGACCTGGACGAGGAAGAACTACACAAGGGCATAGAGGAGATTGATGCTGAGGAGGTTGAGCGAATAAATCAGCTACAAAAGTACATACCACCTAGAAAATCCCCAGTGAAGGTGCCCAAAGACCCAGATTCCACGAAGTTCATGGTCTATATGCCTTTGCTATTGGAGAATGTGTTTCTTGAAGGACCGTTGCTGGATCAGATACCAAATTCAAAAATGGAGGATTTGGATCTAGGGGACCATGAGAAGTCTCCATAATTGGTGCCAAGTAAGTACCTCAAGAAGGTCTACTATGAAGAGTCACATGTCACGCACTTAGAGTCGATGAGTTGGGTGGCTGGAGTTGGGGGCTGTTACACAGTATTTTGTCACCGACCCCACATCCCTTGATCTCGGGTAGAGTCAGTCCTTAAATGGCATCTACTTTGTGTCATACTTCAAAATATGTGTCCGTATCTTCCATATCACTCAAGAAGATTATCCATGCTCATTAATCCTGAAGTTTATCCCTTTTAACCTATGTTTCAAGATCGTCGTAGGACATCAATATTATGTCTGCGATAATGGACTAGAGTGAACAAGAACCTTGAGACACCATCACAAGAGTACATCTATTCTCTACGACGGTCAGATTTTAGGGATCATCGTAGGTCATCAGTATCCTACCTGTGACGATAGCCTATAATGCACTAAGGCTTTGCAATGTTGTCTCCGAGTCTTAGTGTTTGACCTACGACGACCCAGATATGGCAAATTAGTTCAAACGAAATGCTTCTAGGTGGTTCTGGAGTTTGTTATTGGGTCAAAGAAGTTCGACTCTCCTCATTTGAGATGATGGTTCTGCCTTTTGAGTAACCTCCCTTGAAGATAAGCTTCCTCTCCCCTCATTTATGGAGGCTCCTCCTCTTATAAAAACATCCTCCATGACTATGAATAGTTGGTTCGGGGTTCAGAGTTTGGAGTTTAGAGTTTAGAGTTCTGAGAGTGCTAGTTGAGTTTTGGTGTGCTAGTTCTTAGCTTGTTGGATTGATAGCTTATAGTTTGGATTGCCTTTCATGTTGTGAGAGTGTAACTGGGTTTTGTAGGAAGGAAGCCTTGTTGTAATTGCCTTAGTTTCATACTTGTGCTTTTGGGTGAGAGAGAGAGAGTCATCAGTCTTTCTGGGAGACCTTTGAGAGTGACTGCTTATGGAGACATACTGATCAGACCCTTCAAGGAAGCTTGTGATGTTAAAGCATGGTTGTAAGCTTTACTATTGTTCATATTAATACAATCAATGGTTATTTCCTATATCATGTATGAAATGTATGTTGATAGCTTATGGTTCCTTGACTTTATAAGTAGATAGTTTGTTGTTGTGCTCTATTATGTGTTTCGTCGTTTTCTTATGTTGTTTCAGGTGCATCATTCATTAAGGAGAAGAAAGCGATAGTTGAAGTGACGCGACGAAGACTTCATAGAACACCGGTTTAAGGTAGGCCTCTTCAACGAGAACTATTTAAGGAATTAGCTATTATTTTTGTCTTGCTGTGACTAGACCCACTCTAGGGCTAGAGGGGTTGTCTCTATCCATAAAGGGAACTTACCTGCATCACAAGTTGGCGACCATACTGGGGAGTCCTTTGTGTGTTGTCTCTTGTTTTTGCTCTTGATTTGTTTTCGATTAAATTACGTAATGTATGCTTGTTTAGGACTAAACCATCAGTGTTCTGGATCACTTGAATAACTTTGGTAGTCCATCTCATTGTATGAGTGACAAGCTTGGTGACTTTCAGTTGCTTTTGCCTTGTTTTCCTTGTCTGTTGAGCTCGTCGCTAGTTAATTCCTAACAGTTGCGACGAATCGCTCCTGTCCTCTTTAACCAAGCTGTACGTCATGGATATCCTGTCATACAATTGCAATGATTCCTAAAATCAGACCGTCATTGAGAACATGTGTACCTTGGCGATGATGTCTCTCAGTTTCTAGTGTAGTGATTGCGATGATTCGATGATCATCTTAGGCTGTTAGTCTTACCCCTACGACGATTCTTGTAGGGTTTCTTTTTACAGCCCTGCCTCCTGAATAGGCCAGTGTAGGTTTTCCTTTGCTATTTCTTTCACCTTGTTAAGCTTGTTTTGATTTTGTTTACTAAGACATGTCCTTCTCGGTTCGATTTGTATGAAATTTGACTTTTTGGACTGTGTGACCTAGGTCTTTTAGGGTTCCGTCAAGAATTCACTGGTTTTGGGTTGCTTGTCCTTTCAAGTTTCTGAACTACATCCACAACAATCTTGTTGACTTGTTTGAAGCTGTTCTCTTGCTACTTGCTCATCTTCCTGGTCGATCCATAGTGATTGGTCATCAAATTCGCTTGTTGTGTTGATTTGATTTCCGTTCAATATTGAAGCATAGATTACATTTGTCCTTTGATCAGTCGGGCTATGCATTAGTTTGTTTGTTATTTATTCCAAAAATAAAAAACAATTGCACTCATATAGTATATGAAAATGAAAGCATGTTTGCATTAGTAGATTCTTTATGATTAGGAATTGAAAAGCGAAATTTAAAGCTTTCATTTTTCGTCATAGTAGTTGCGAGATAAGCAGAAATCGATGCATTGTGTTTCCTATTGATTGGATTACTTGCTTGCACTATTGTTCTTGCATTTGCTTGTTATTGTCTTTGTTTGCTTGGAAATGAACTCCTTACCCTCATTTAGGTAGACGTTCATTGAAATAAATGGTTTTTGCTCATCTAGTTTCATTCTAGGAGCGTTAAAGATACATTCGGTAGGGCCTTGAAATCGAGACTTAATTCAAGATTAACTGTAAAAATCTATTGAAAGAAATTAAAAATTCATTGGAACCTAATGCTCACATATCTAGAGGTCTAGGCTAGAGACATGTTCTAGCATCGTTAAACCTAGTTGCTATTGTTTTCACTAAGGTTGGGTGATTCCTCCTTTTGTGATTCAATAGGTACTAGTATGGATTTGTGCTCCCTGTACCGTCGAGTATATGGTGGGAGACCCCATTAGGTTGAAATCCTTTTATCCTTAGGAAGCCGAGTTTTCCGCCTTACAGATCGTAACACACTGAACACAACATTCAGGAAGATTGAGTGCCGTATGGAAAATCCTTGGTCATTTCTCTTTCTAGAGTCTCCAAAGTAGTCACTTTCGTCCCTTTTTGACTCTTTAAAATAAAAGGATCATCTGAGCACTTGTCCTTTTAGGCTCATTAAACATCGAAAGAGATAGAGTCACCTTTTTTCCTTTTCTCGACTCTTAAATTATGAAAAGGCACAATTTTGTTTCAGTGTCGTAAAATTAACAACCCACGAAATATTCCTGGTTAAAGTTAGCATTCCTTTCAAGGTTGATTCTAATGGCAACGTTTCTAGAGTCTACCAATCAAGGTCTCCCCCCAGATGGGAATCTTGGTCCTTTTACTTCTTTTGGAAATGTTTGTGCTCCTTATATGGCAACGTTGTCCTTGCCTAGGTTAACCATTGGCCCATCTGTTTGGTTGTTTTCAACCTCAGTGGTCCCGAGCATCCCGACTCCTACTCCGCTGTCTCCTTCATTTGAATCACATCATGATGATTCTAGGGTTGACCCTTCACCTTCTTCCGCTATTTCTTCACCCTCCTCTTCTACTTCACCTGGTGAAAGTTCCAAATCCAGTAACCAGGAGTCTAAGAAGAAGAAGAGGAAGACGAAGAAGAAGAAGTTAGCTAAGCGAGAGGCCAACCGTGCGACTATTGTTCTAAGTGCACCTTCGGTACAAAAACCTTATGATCCTCCATGGAAAGTAAAATTCCCTTGTAAGATGTGAAAGGGTGACCATTTCCTTTGAGATTGCCCTGGTATTCCCAGGATCTTAGAAGTATGGTCTCGAGATATGACTTGACCATCCTTATTGACCTCTGAAGATCATATCGATGTTACACCTTCAGTTAGCAGTGGTCAAAAGAAAGGGAAGATTATATTCCCTTGTAGGTTATGTGAAGGTGAACATCTTCTTCACCTTTTTCCTCTCATGGACAAAGCTTCCGCAGTTTTGGAAAACCTTACAGCTCCTCAAACCCACCTTCCAGTTGGCTATCAGAGGCTTTCTTCTGATCCTCCCCAGATTGGTAAAGAAATTGGATTGGATTCATCTCTTGCCCATCCTGCTCTTCTTGAGCCTGACTGTGTTATGTCTGTTCCAAACCAACCGTTGGCTGAAGAGAGTGTCAGCTTGGTTTCACCACCAGTTGTTCATTCTGTTCCAGAAGAGCATAATGATCATACTGCTCATGTTCTTCTTGTCTTGTTAGATTCTCCTAAATCACAGAGTGAATCTCATGTCCCGGTTGATCAAGAGAGTCCTTCTTCGATTCCTGCAGAGCATGGGGGCAATCATACGATACCCCCACCAAGTAATTCTGTCATTTCCTTTGATTGGAGTCACTCGACTGCTTTTTGCCTCCCATCTTATGTGCCTTTCCAGATCATAGTACGCGCCTATAATATGGCAGTACTTGGCACTCTCTTGGATGAAGGTGCATCTGTTAGCCTCATGTCTTCGACTACTTAGCAAGCTTTGGGCTCCCCGCAACTTGTGCCTATCACCCAGAATCTGTTAGCTTTCGATGGAGGAACCAATCAACCCTTAGGGATCCCCGAAGTTCCCTATTACTTCGGAGGTAAAAACGTCTATATAGATGTGATGGTCGTCCAAGGTGCATTGGATTTCAACATTCTCCTTCGCTGCGACTATATTTATGTCATGGGAGCTCTTGTTTCTTCAATTTTTTGTGTGGTTTGTTTCCCGCACAACAAAAGAATTGTGACTCTTGATCAATTGTCATTCATTAGTCACCAAGTACCACCTTTGCAACCATCACCCCTATCAGCTTTTGTTTGCAAGCAGTACCTTCCCCACCATAGGTTAATTATGTGGCTACCCATTCCCTCTCCACGTCCATTGATGATCAAACATATGGTATAGTACATTATATATTGGGGGAATTGGAACCTAATTTGTCAATGGTACCAAACGACATGTATTCCTCCCAGAGCATGGTTCTTCTGTCTAGTGAAGACCTCTTGGGAACAATGTTTTCATATGGTCCATGAACAGGAGTCTCGAGGATAGTTATTTTCTTGTGTCGATCTCATTAAAAATGAAACAAGGAGTCTCGAGGATAGTTCTTTTCTTGTGTCGACCTTGTTACAAAATGAAACAAGGAGTCCCAAGGGTGGTTTGTTCCTATGTCAACCTCGTTAAAAAATGAAACAAGGGGTGATGAGCATAGTTTTTGTCTTGTGTCTAGCTCCTTAAAAAATGAAACAAGGGTCGTGAGGATAGTTTGTGATCTTGTGTCAACCTCCTTAAAAAATGAAACAAGGAGTATGGAGCATAGTTCCTTGTCTTGTGTCAAGCTCGTTAAAAAAATGAATCAAGGCATCTTGAGGAGAGTTCTTGATCTTGTGTCAACCTTGTTAAAAAATGAAACCAATGTCTTGAGGATATTTATTTCATTGTGTCAACCTCATTAAAACATGAAACAACTCCCTTTTCCCAATCGAGTCTTTGATTGAGATCTCGTAAAATCCCAGTTGAGTCTTTCCTAGATCTCAAAAGTGAACCTTCATTACATCCACCTAGTTGAACGCAATGAATTTTGGGGGGCATGCACCTCGATTGAATCATTATGCTGGGGGCATGAAAAACTTATTCATGCATAGTTTTTCATTTCAAGATTGTGTAAACATGAAACCGAATCCAAGCAGAGTTCTCCATGGTTTGAGATTGTGTAAAAATGAACCCACATCTAATTTACATCTTGTGATTGTCATTTTTATCGACTAATTTTTGTTAGATGGGCCTTGGTTGTTTCATTCCATCATCGCCATCTCTTTGGCTGATCATATGCTTTCACTTGGTTGTCTTTCCTTTCCTGAGGGACCGCAACGATGAGTGGTTTTATTAGCTAACCTCTTGACCATTACATGTTTTGAGCAGTTCCACCATTGACGGAACTAGTTTCTACCCTTTATACCACTCGTTCCTCTAGGAGGAGTCACCTTTAAGCTCTTTTCTGACTCATAAAAGCTAAAAAGATTGCCGAGTATTTTTTCCTTTTGACTCGTAAAGGAAATAAAATGGGGGGTCCACTTTCAAGCACTTTTTCAACCCTTTAAAAATGAAAATATTACTGAGCTCTTGTCGCTTTGAAGTCGTTAAAGGCTGCAAAGCATCATCTACCTAGTATAATTTTACCTCTTTTACGGACTGGGATAGATTACTTACAAAAAAGGTATATGTTGATCTATCATGGTCAATAGGTTCCCTTGGGTATTGTTTTCTACCTTTATGGATTCGAGACACAAACTTACGAAAAGGGCCCTCTTGGAGTTTTCTTTTCCGTGTCTTTTTCAAACTCTCTAAATATGAAAAAGACTTCGAGTTTTACCTATGTCGGACTCGTTAAACCATGACGACATTGGATTCATCGCCACGATGAGACCCGATCTCCTCCTCCCTAGGGTGCGTTAAAATTTCACCAGGTTCGATTTGTCTGAAGGACAAAATTATATTACAAGCATATGCTATCCTCTTCAAGCTTGTGTTTCAAAAATAATTGGGGTACTCGCTAGCAATGGTGGGGGAAAAATTTGGAAATATTCTGTTGATTACCTATGACAATTTGTCGCTTTTGAACATTGACACCTTTGTTGCTTATCACCGGGTTTGGGATATCCTCACTTCATCATTGGCCTTTCGGGGTTTGGGTTATTCATTTTGCCTCATTCCATTTGATTCCTGTTGTCTACGCATGAACTTTGATCCCTTGGTACCAAAATGTTGCCACATTCCAGAGTTGTGTGCCGATATGTTCAAGAGCTTAATCCTTCTGCAGTTTGCACCCTTACATCCTCCTATGATTCTTTGTTTCATCCACCTACATCTTGTTCCTTTGTCTCGCATCATTGATATGGGAAACATTATGGCCCTCTTGTGACAGATCACTTCCTATTGACATTGACTCATTATCCAGGAAGTTGATCTAGAGACTCCTTTCGGGTACCTTGGAGCTTGCATGCCTCAATGGAAATTTCTTTGCATTCAACGACAGAATTGCATCATTGGTCTTCAAATGGGTGATTCCACAAGTGTTCGGCTCCAGATCATTCTTTGAAATTTGTGGATTGTACTAGCAGTACCTCGAGAACCATTGGCATTACTAGTGGTCTCTCTCGCGCTTGTTAATGGTTCACATCATTGGCCGATAATCAAGCGATTTTATAGTATCCTCGACTTCAACACATTTATTCGAATATTAGAAATTGTACAATGGACAAGTCAGGATTCAAGACCTTGGGCTTAGATCACACAAGTCTAGGTTGCATGGATTATTTATACATGACTCTTTTGATTGGATGGCTGTGACCATTCCTGAGTCTTTCTGGATGGCTGCGACCATACCTATGTTTTCATATGGTCTTGTCGACTGGATGGCTGTGTCCATACCACAGACCAATTCTATTTGTCTTTTGGATGGCTGCGCCCACACCTCGACTACATGTATTTCTTTCACTATTAGAGATATTAGTTGAACTTGCATCTGCAGGTTCTCTATGATGGTGTTCTGGTTTAGTTATGGTTTCGTAAAGAATTTCACCCTTCCCACTCTCTCGACCTTCATGCTTTAGGGGACATCTGTTACACAATATTTTGTCATCAACCCCGCATCCCCTGATCCTGGGTAGAGTCGATCCCTGAATGGCATCTGCTCTATGTCAAACTTCAAAATATGTGTCCATATATTCCATATCACTCGAGAAGATTAACCATGCTCATTTATCCTAAAGTTGACCCCTTTTAACCTATGTTTCAAGATCGTCGTAGGACATCAATATTCTGTCTTTAATGATGGACCACAATGAACAAGAACCTCATGACACCGTCACAAGAGTACATCTATTCTCTACGAAGGTTGGATTTTAGGGATCATCGCAGGTCATCAGTATCTTGCCTACAATGATAGCCTAGAATGAACTAAGGCCTTGTGACGTCATCTCTGAGTCTTAGTGTTTGACTTGCGATGACCCAGATATGGCAAATTAGTTAAAAAAAAATGCTTCTGGGTGGTTCGGGAGCCGGTTGTTGGGTTAAGGAAGTATGCCTCTCCTTATTTGAGACGGTGGTTTTGCCTTTTGAGTAACCTCCCTTGAAGATAAGCTTCCTCTCCCCTCATTGATGGAGGCTCCTCCTCTTATAAAAACATCCTTCATGACTATGATCAGCTGGTTCAGAGTTTCAAGTTCGGGGTTCAGAGTTCGGAGGGTGCTAGTTGAGTTTTGGTGAGCTAGTTCTTAGCTTGTTGGATTGATAGCTTACAGTTTGGATTGCCTTTCATGTTGTGAGAGTGAAAATGGTTTTGTAAGAAGGAAACCTTGTTGTAATTGCCTTAGTTTCATACTTGTGCTTTTGGGTGAGAGAGAGAGTCATCAGTCTTTTTGGGAGACCTTTGAGAGTGAATGCTTATGGATACATACTGATCGGACCCTCAAGGAAGCTTGCGACGTCAAGGTGTGGTTGTAAGCTTTACAATTGTTCATATTAATACAATCAATGGTTATTTCCTATATCATGTATGAAATGTATGTTGATAGCTTTATGGTTCCTTGGCATGATGCCTTTGGTCCTCACAGAGGTGGACTTGGATGAAATTGGGGATGTGGTCCATGATGCGATGATGGATCTCATAAGCCACTTTGAAGCACAATACCGACAATCACTCAGTAAGGTACAACAAGACCTGCGGGACTTGCAGGCCCAAACATATCTCATTCAAGCAAGCGTGTGACAAGCGAGTGTGAAGCAAGTGAGTCAATATTGGACGCAAAAATGACCACGGATCTTTGCACATTACAACTACCAGAAGGGTCCCTGTGCAACAATTCAGCCGAAGAGAAGGCACATCTACTACATCTGAAGAACTTGAATCTAAATTTGACCGTGCTTCCCATTCAAACTCTACACAAGCTACACCAAGGGGTGTCCAATGAACTCAGGATTCACAAACAAGGTGTGTTGTGTAGAAAATCTATGTAGGTTAACTGGATAATGCAATATAAATCAAAGAAGAATATTATAACCTACTTCTACTATCAATTTGCGGAAGCTTAAAGATCGAGCTAAACAATATAACCAGAAGAAGAAGAATCAATGAAAAATACACATGAAAATACTTTGGGGAAAGTCTCAGCTAAAAACCCTACACTATTATATTATCAAACATGTTGGAAATGAATAGGAATTATACAAAGCCTCAGCTCTCACAACTAGCCAGCTCTCAGTACAATCCTCACAGATGCTCACAGGTAATCTTGGCTTCTCTCTAGCCTTCCTCTCTACCCTCCAAGCTCCTATTTCCTTGCGTTGTTCCTTGTGGATGATTCACCTTCAACCAAGTGGCAAACCTGTCTCCAAAACTGTGCAATCCTCAAGGATAAATCGTTGACTGAATGCATGAGTTTTCTCCATGAGAAAACACATGCAATTGATAGTACATTGTCCTTGAATTTAATGCATGAGTTTCTGATGAGGGAATCTTCAGTTAGTTGGAGTAGCATTAGTTGAGTGCATTAATGCATCAACTAACTATTAACTCACTATTAGTTCCTCAAACAATTTGGAACTAATTTAACTGGACTTAACTCATTAAAATGAATTAACTAATTACAACTCAAATATAACTCAATCTTATCTCCTTAATTTAAGGGATAAATCTTGCATGACTTCAGAAAGACTTATAACTTGAACTTCTCCAACTAATTAATTTAAAATAAATTAATTAACTATTTCCATGTAGCTCCTAAGACTAAATTCAATTTTAATTCACAATTTAATTCAAGGACAAATTAAATTGGAATATTCTTGTTTCCATATTTCAACACTCCCTCTCAACAAGAAAGGGACTATCTGCCACCCCGAGCCTGTCTCTATGGAACTTGAGTTTACACTTTGACAATGCCTTTGTCAAAATGTCAACATCTTGCTCCTCTGTCGAAATATACTGCAACAACATGATCCTTTCGACTTGTGAAAAGCCATGGGCAACAAATATTGCCTTATGTTTCTCCACACTACCATCAGTAGCTTGCTTTATCTTGTAAAACCAACATGAACTCACAACTGACTTGTTCTTCGGTCTCGAAACCACGTCCCAAACACTGTTACGAACTATGGAGTCATACTCCTCCACCATAGTATCAACCCAAATCAGCTACTACACTGCTTCCTCAAAGGAAGATAGCTCAGTCTCAACACATTCCCAAGCAAGGGCCATGTATCCAGTGTACCTCTCAGGTGACCTCCTCTGTTTGTGTTGAGAAGATGGTTCTCCCACATTCTCTCTTGCATTCTCCAACAATCTGTCAGCTTCTCTTGTGCGCTTCTGTCCATCTCTGGAAGACTCTACTTGAGTGGATGTCTCCACTCCTAGAACCTCTGCATGCACCTGCTCCACATCAATCTGTGGCTCCACCTCCTTAGGAACCAATAGTTCCTCCACAACCTGTAGTTAGAGCTCCCTCTCAAAGGAAACTCGCATGGCCTTCTACTCATCAAACTTGAGATCTCTGGGAACCACTGTCCTTCGACTGGTAGGCAAGTACACCGATAGTTGTGAGGTGTATCAATGTACCCCACAAATATCCCTAACTCTGCTGTCAGCTCAAGCTTCTTGCGTACATCCTTTGTCACATGGCAATATACCGATGAGCCAAAGATCCTAAAGTGACCCACATCTGGTCTCTTACCGGAGCAAGCTTCCTCTAGTGTATTCATCCCAAGTATGCGATGCAGGCTTCTATTCTGCAAATAGACTGCTGTGTTGCATGCCTCAGCTGACAAGTGGAGTGGTAGGACTTGGTCATGCAACATTGCACGTGCTGCCCCTACAATAATTATGTTCTTCCTCTCAGCCACCCCATTCTACTATGGGTTATGAGGTGTCTTCAACTCTCGTTTAATTCCTTCTGTTGCACAAAAGTCCTTAAACTCTTGAGAGACATATTCTCCACTGTTGTCGCTTCTCAAGGCCTTGATATTCTTCCCTAACTCTTTCTCGACCAAAGCTTTGAACTCACAAAATTTTGTGAAAGTTTGGTCCTTCTTCTGCATGAAATAAATCCAGCATTTACGAGAATAGTCATCAATGAAAATTACATAATAACTTTTCTTCGCTGTGGATGCCGTTGAGAATGGTCCACACAAATAAGTATGAAGTCGCTCTAAGATAGCCTTTGCTCGACTATCTCATTCATGAAAGGAAGACTTGGTGTACTTTTTGAAGGTATAACCTTTGCATGTGTCAACTTGCTCAAGTTTACCTTTGGGAAGTCCTATAGATATCTGCTACATTATCTTCAAAGCCCCATGATGCAAATGGCACAACCACCTGTGCCACAACTCGCCAATGTCTTGGCTTTGCATCAATTCTGCTTTCATACTCAATGCTGCACATTCATCTACCTCTAGTTTATAGAAATTATTCACTCGAATCCCTATCCTCTTGGTCTGACCTATGGCTATGTGTCTTAGGAAAGGCTTTCCTTTACTGAAGACAACATCGTAGCCTTTGTCCTCCAACATCATGACTGATACCAAGTTCTTCTTCAGTCCAGGCACATACATCACATCTATCAAGGTGAGAGGAGCTCCATGATCCCTCCGAAAAGCAACCATGCCCACTCCTGAAACACTATACCTTCTGTCGTCACCCATTTCTATGTGCATCTTGAGGTATTTCTCCTCCAAGGCATTGAGAGGGTAAAGTCCATTTTTAACTGAGAGGCTAATGCCTCACCTTCTGATCCTTCCGAGGATCCCTTATTGGACTTTTTTGATCAGAAATTAGTCGAATAATGTCCCATCTTGTGACGATTAAAGCATCTTACTTTAGACATGTCTCCCTTCTTCCCTCCATGAGAATAATTCGATTTGAAATGGGAAGCCTTCCCCTTCCCTTTCCTTGCCTTACTTACTAAGGCCAAGTTTTCTTCATCATCATTCTTGGATGAAGAATCATCTCGTGTGCTCCTCCTGATCTTCTCCTACATAAGATCTGATGCAGGGGCATTCAACCCAAGAGAAAATCATTGTAATTAAATAGACATAGGGGGTCATGTATTTTTAGGAAGTTGGATTCCTAAGTGATAAATTGATGTAATATTAGGCTTTGAGTGATTAAAATAGGAATCAAATTAGACGTGTGAGATATCTTGTAAATGCTCTCGAATAAGGAGGACATGAGTGGCTAGTAATGATAAAGAGTTAGAAGTCAAATCCAACTCTTAAAGTAGTTCATGATTCGAGGAACAAGAGAGATTTTAGGAATTTAATGAGTTAGAAGTGGACTTAGAGGATAGAGTACATCTAGGAGTCGATTCAATAGATTTAGGAGTCAAACCAGGATGAGTTGAACATAATTTCCTGGCATATATGTAAGCCTATGGGCAGACAGTGGAGGAGGCCATTAATAGCAGAATATTAGGACACGAGATAGAGAGTCTCGTTATGTAATCAATTTTTTATATGTTTATATAGAGAGGAATTCGATTCCGAGTGTGGAAATGTGTTAATCATGTGTCTATTGATTGATCACTGTTTGAACTCGTAGGTTCTGTAATAGAGGTTGCAGGTAGAGTTGAGGTAGAGTATAGAGGAGAAGAATGAGCCAAGAGGTTCGTGATGGATTTTTGAATCCATTGAGAGAGATTAAATAGAATCCATATCCAGTGATAAAAATAATAGGAATCAAGCTCAGGAGGAGTCGCAACAGAAACAATGAAGAAAATGAAACCTTTGGAGAGGAGCTAAATCATGGAAGAACTGAATACTTAGCGTAAAAATTAAGTAAAAAGGAGCGAGAAGTGAAGCATTGACACTCAGTAGCCATTGGATCTGGAAGATCAACGGTCTAAATGATGTCGCTGAGAAGCAAAGAGAAATATCGCATCGTCGGAGTTTATTACTCAGTTTAAGTCCCACAAGTATAAGGCCCGACTTACACTAAAAATGAGCGCAAAACATAGTCAAATTTAGAATCCAGACTTGAAATATTATAAAGAGTGGCTTATACCCTTATCAGGTCTGGAAGATTGATTGGATCAGCGCTTGAAGTGGTAGGGGTCCGACCATCAAGAAGAGTGATTGCGATAATGCGATGGATCCTGGATCGTCGGATCGAGAGTCCATATCGACGGTTTAGAAGTGATTGCTTATCATATATCAGAGAGGCCAAAGGATTAGCGAAAGTGGAATAGCTAAGGGCTGATTCGTTGATAGCGATAATATCAGCGATCGGAGGGATCGGAGGTCAGGAAATTGGATCAGTGGAAAGGTTAATACAGAGGAGCGGACCCGATGAGTTTATGAATGTGAGTATATAGTTTTTGAAATCCGAATAAAGGGTTCAGAGCAGAATTTCCTTTGTATTCCGTGAAAGTGTTGTGCGAGCCATTTAACATAAAAATGGTGGTGTAAGCGGTCT